>UZAF01017426.1:0-19662 GCA_900617895.1 Haemonchus placei
TAGGCCACGCCCTTAAATGATGTAGACTTTGTCCCCAGTTTCTTTTGTTTCTAGCAGCTCAAGGGCAAGACATCGGTTGACTGTCTTGTAAAGTACCAAAACTATAATTCTGTGCTCGCATAGCGATAACATCCGCACTTATTATTTCATTTGTTGCATTTTTACTCCGTTACCACCGGCGTTCATTATGACTACTGAACCACCCGCACAACTCACAACCTTACTTTCTGAGAAATGGCTTCACATTCTTCTATCCGATTTCCTTACATATAGGAAGGAAGTAATCCCTTATCCACGGAAGAAAGGTTTCTGTAACTGCTACCGGAATGATTCCGCACTTTTAGAATACGGATTTGAAATCAGCGCTCCATCCCCATCTCAGTCAGTGCTGCGACTAAAATCCTTTCCATGTCACTCGAGTCAGAACTCACCTTGTTTTGACTTGATGTTTTGTTTATCTAATGGTGAGAGAGAACTCTCACCATCAGATAAACAAGGCATGAACACTTATGAAACGCAATTGCACTCTGAGCAGAGGGACCTGAACGTTCTTCTCCAACACCGAGAATTGCTAGCACATGGAGAAGGTGTTGAGTATGAGATAACCAGAAAAAACGAATCTGAAAATTTGATGGAAGAAGTTGCTGTAGAGAAACAAACTAGCCTCGTAAGTCCTTCTTGCTGGCAAGGGAAGGAGAATGTGAAACCAAGTGGCAGCTTTCTTGAAAAAGGTATTCCTTGTTCTTCCATGAACCGCGCCATGCATTCAGCGATGTGATCAAATAGCTGAATATATGCATATTGGAACGGCAGGAAACGATCATCATGAAACAATGGAGGGAGATTTTGTTGGGTTCATATGAAAACGTACGGCTGAGTGATAACGACCCGCAAAGTTTTATTAGAAATCTCCACTCCCACAATAAGTTTGACGGTTTGCTTAATTATCTACATCTGTAACTCTCTTACTTTCTTCCAGGTTTGAGCATACTCGAATGTAACGAAATAATCTGCTATTATAGTTCAGTTCAAACACTAAATGGGATGCACTGATCATCGAATAGTATTGGATTATTTTGCATGAGGTCAGATGTGCTCTTCCTGTTTTGAGGGCATCACTCCTTAGATGTTAAAGGAAGGTGGTTCTCAGAATCCCATAATCAGCCCAGCCATGACACACAACGAATAATTATATTTATTACGACTTTCGACTCTACATAAGATAAACGATACACTATCTTTCTACGACGAGTTTGAAGGATTGAGGGTAACCTTTCCTTGATATTGACTTGAGGGACCTCACCTTGAGATCTCTCCGAAACGGGTCCCCCACTCGCGAGGGACTTCCGCCTATCCTTCACGAGACTGGCAGCATGGCTCTCACCATTGCCAGCTTCTGGAATGCCGACAAGAGGTGGCGGATCGAATCGGTACGGTCGCATCACGCAAAAGACGGTTGCTTCTGCAGGTCGTCCATAAGAGCCGTACTCCCCGTCAGGGCCCCGCTATCGCGTTCTGGCTGCTTAAGTACCCATAGAGGCGCGGGGCGGGACACGAGATAGATCATCATGAACGGAGTTCATGACATTCCCCTACTGGTTATGAAATGCGCCGATGTTGGATTCCTAATTAAGCTGGCGATCGCCATCCTAATAGTAGACTTGCATAAAGCCTCATGTCAGGTCTCGCCGCTCTTCTCTCCATGTAAAAAAGCAAGACACGATTTCTAATATCCATGGATTTTGCATATCCTGCAAATACCTCTCTGGAAAACAGAGAATATTTTAATAGAATCCTACACCTTTCACCTGAAAAAAGTATTCGTCATTTGTCATGAAGTGCGGCTGTCAAGGAGTCGTTTCGGCGAAACTATACTACAGCTACAGTGGAACTGACATGGGAAGGCTCCCAAGTCGAAATGGTCATTTGAAATGAGACTTATACTGCTAAATGTGTTTTCGGGCGCTGATTTCAAATCTTCTTTCCAAATTTGCCAAACGATTCAAACGATTACCGCACGAAGTTATGAAGGCGGTTTCAATGAGTGCTTGGAATCATTAAAAAAGGGGGCTGGACGAGAATAAACCAGGAAGGTGAAGAGGGGTGGGACGTTTGGACGAGCTGCACAATGTCTGTCATTGCGTGCGTGTGGTTCTTGGTGCGAATAGCTGACTACAGTAAGCAAATATGCCCTTTGTTATTCATTCATTTACAAGCATAAGCTAGCAAAAAACCCTAAAGAGCAAAAATAGCCCACCTTTTTCAGCCTCTTGAGTAGAAAACTAGATTAAGGGTAGCTACAGCAAAAAGAATAACGGAGAACAACAGAAAAGGAGGTAAACATCGCCTCATCACTAGGTGATCGACTGATTGCGTGCTGAATGTGTGGATCCTGGCGCGAATATCGCAATTCGTATCGCCTCGGCACTCATTTGACACGTAAGGAACGTAAGGAAATGGCACTATTGCGAATTTTTCTACTCTTTACTCTTAATCTTACTAACGTCTTTGTTTCGATTTGGAAATTATCAGATTTGCTCATGACGTGGTGCAACTTACCATACTGCGAATGTAGAGTGTATGGGAATAGCAAAAGAGCCCTAACCATGGTTGAGTGGTTTCGACAGGAATATAAGGGACGTGAGCATATGTAGATTCTAGGAATGTTTCCCTGATGACTTAGCTTCTTCTTTCAGGGCGTGGCTTAGCGGCGACGAGGAAGCTTGAGGAGTGATGGACCGAGGACTGCGGCCGACGTCCGTCTCTCCATCTGGGACGATTCCCTGTTCTGTGCAGAAGAGTTACAAACTCCTGTCTACCGATCATCAGTCTCTTGCGTATTTCTTTTGTCATGTACATGTTGTCTTTATTGCTCCTCTCATTGGCTCATAATGTGTTTATGTTTTGAAGATAAATTACTACTACTCAAGACTTGTTAGGACAAGGTGATCTTAGCGATCGCACCTTCCGCTGGGCGCGCTCGCTTGCCGGAAGCGAATCACTTCAGGCATCAAAATCGATTTTTTCTGAGTTCTTGAGATTGCAGTCGGGTTTTTGCAGTTAACTAAGTAGTTTCATTATTCCCTCCTCAACGGCACCAAAAATTTGATTGTTAAGAAATAATGAAAGCGTCGCAACATCGTGAAACAATCATTATTTTTACATCTGTAAGGACTTTTGCGACATTTCTAGACGAGCTAATGTCTTGAGACGACTGGTATATTCGGCAATAAGACGCTTCGGAGAGTTGAGAACATCGGCGATTCGGAAGGGCAGAGGTAGGAGACCTTCGGTGAGTTTTAGAAAGAATTCTGGGAAAGTGGGCGAGAGACTGCGTCATAGTGGCGATCTGTGCACAAAATGCCTGAAGAATTAGATATTTCACGAAGTCCCTGCGCGGAATCGTGGAAGATCATCTGCACAACAGAGCCTTCAAAAGATCCAGAGGTAATTTTCCAAGTGAGCAAGCTAGACTGAAGAGATAAGACCGCTCACAACAGCTGCTTCACCAGCTTCAAAGAGGTTGGCACAGGGATATTCCACTTACTGACGAAAAAAGGTATTCACGGTGGAACAAGTGCTCAATCAACAGAATGACAGGGTTTATACAAAGTCGAAACCCGAGGAAGTGATTCAACACAGAGAACACCCAATTTATTTGATCTTTGCGGGAAAAAGCGCCGAAGCGGAAACACCACTGATCTTCGTGCCTCTGGGGAAACTTATTTGGGAACTTGAACGATCAAGTTTAGCCGTTGATGAAAAACCACTTTGGCCATTCGGAATGGCCATTTCAACAAGACGGAACTCCTGGCCACAGTTCAGAATTTGTTCAAGAGTTCTGTAGAGGAGTGTTTCTCGACTTCATAGCTTCCGATGGGTGGCCACCAGCAGCCCGGAACTGAATCCAATGGATTTTTCGTGTGGTCAACGCTGAAAGCGAAAACATGCGCTAAATCACACAAGAACTTGGACAGTCTCAAAATGGCATTGCAAAAAGCCTGGGATCAACTTGACACATCCTCTGCGTGCTACGGACGATACTTCCCCTCGTCGTCTCCAAGCTTGTGTTGCGGAAGGCGACAGATTCTAGTTCTAACGTAATATTGTAATAAGGAATTACAGTACTCGCCGTAAGAACTCAAAAATTTACGAGAATACCGCGAGTTCGCGTCTCTTTCGTCTTTTCGTCATGAATCGCTTCAAAATGACCTAATCGAGGATAAAAAATACCGTTGAACTCAGCTCATCGAGCTCTATAAGATGGTACTCTAAAATGTTGAAAATGCTTTATTTTGGATTGCGCCATGCACTTGAGCTCTATCCGAAAAGTGATTGCATGCACCTGGGGAGCACGCTTTAGTGCTTGTAGGGACTCATTGGTCCCTGAAGATGATCTGTTCAGAATTTGCTTTGGATTGCGCCACGTACTCGACTTTACTCAGTACAATGTGAAAATGATTGTTGGTTTTGTCTAGTCTCCATCGTTCTTTTTTTGGTTTGGAGGCTGTAGATGACTGCATCTACGGCCTCTGCACTCAACACTTTTTACGGGCTTCAATGAGGATATGACATCAATTTACGGCAAAATAAGGAGTCGTTTTTTTTGGCATCTTTCAGTTTTTGGAGAGATTTTCCGCGGAATCTGAGGAGATTGTGTTCAGGCACTCCACTGTCGTAGACAACTCTTTGTTGTCTGCAAGTCTGTTATGGTACACCTTATTATAGATCAAAATTTGTCCCTCTGTATGGCCCCAAACTTCAAACTTCGTCAAGCCCAAATCATAAAAAAAAAAGTTTTTTCCCTTTCCGCTGGGGGGAAAAACAGTCATTAGATAGCACTTTTTACGGAAAATCTAACAGTATACAATTTAATTTAAAAAAGTTCAAACGGCAAGGGGAAAAATGATTTTGCAAGTTGAGCGTGACGAGAAGCGAAGTTTGGAGCCATACCAAGAGAGAACTGCTGATCG
Source organism: Haemonchus placei (assembly GCA_900617895.1). Classification (NCBI taxonomy): domain Eukaryota; kingdom Metazoa; phylum Nematoda; class Chromadorea; order Rhabditida; family Trichostrongylidae; genus Haemonchus; species Haemonchus placei. The sequence goes on from UZAF01017426.1 coordinate 4,974, forward strand.
TTGTTAAGGTGTATGACAACAGCCTCGCAGTACACAAAGATTAGTCTACAATAGTGGATTGTCTCGCTGCCGCCTCCTCAGGTTCCGGAGAAAAATTCCTCCAAAAATTAAAAAATGCCAAAAAAACCACTCCTTATTTTGCCGTAAATTGATGTCATATTCTCAATGGGACCTGTAAGGAGGAGTATTGAGTACAGAGACCGTAGATGCACTTATCTACAGTCTCCACATTATGAATGAACGAAGGAAACCGCTCCTTCAGACCGTCTCAAAACTTCCATTTAAACTGCCCCGTTTTCCTGCCACTACAGTACCCCGTCCCCTGGAGATCTTTCTCCCACTGAAACAAGTATCTAGCCCCCCGTCCCCAACTTCTCACCACCACCCCTTCAGACTGCCTCAGAACTCCTATTCAAACTGCCCGTTTTCTGGCTACTACAGTACCTCGTCCCCTGCAGAACTTACCCCCCACTAAAGTGGTCATTAATCGATCCAACCCCCCTTCTCGCCACTTCAGTACCCTGCCACTAGCAGATCTAATCCCCCATTCAAATAATTATCATTCGGAAGCCTCCAAATTCGTGCCACTACAGTACATGGCCGCATGCCTATCCAAACACGCCATGCAGGAAACCGCTCAGAGACAGGCCTGCTGCAGAAAGTGGTTGTGTAGGGAGGTTTCCGTCACGGGTCGACCTATATACCATTCGATAGAATTTTTCAAGGGGGAATCTAACAGTCTACAACGCAGCTGCAAAAACATCAACGGAAAGGGAAAAGCATTGTTTCATGATTTGGGCTTGACGAATTCCGAAGTTTGGGCCCATACCAAGGGAGAAATTTTGATCTATGACAGGGTGTGCCATCACAGACTTGCACACAAAGAAGAGATGTCCTCCACACCTTCTCCTCAGATGCCGCAGAAAAATTCCTCCAAAAAAGGAAAAATGCCGAAAAAATCGACTTCGCTGTTTTGCCGTAAATTGATGTCATATCCTCATTGAAGCCTGTAAAGAGTGTTGAGTGCAGAGGCAGTAGATGCAGTCGTCTACAGCCTCCAAACCAAAAAGGAACGAAGGGGACTATACAAAACCAAAAGTCATTTTCACATTGTACTGAGTAAAGTCGAGTACGTGGCGCACTCCTAAGCAATTTCTGAACAGATAATCTTCAGGGACCAATGAGCCCCTACAAGCACTAAAGCGTGCACCGCAGGTGCATGCAATCACTTTTCGGATGGAGCTCAAGTGCATGGCGCAATCCAAAATAAAGCATTTTCAACATTTTAGAGTACCATCTTACAGAGCTCGATGAGCTGAGTTCAACGGTATTTTTTTCTCCTTGATTACTTTATTTTTATTTCGAAGCGATTTATAAAGAAAGGACGAAAAAACGCGAACTCGCGGTACTCTCGTGAATGTTTGAGTTCTTACGGCGAGTACGTAGTGATGAACTGTCTTTTGAAGTTACTTCCTTTCATTAACTTAATTATCGTTTTTGGCGATGTGATGCCTGTGCAATCTAACTCTAGTCCATCTTGTAGACCGAACTCTTCAATTTTTACATGTTTACGCCAGAATGTTCAATGCGGCTTGATGAAGAACTTTTAAAAGAAGCTATTGAAGCTACATCATTACGCCAGAATGTTCAATGCGGCTTGATGAAGAACTTTTGAAAGAGGCTATTGAAGCCATAAAAAGCGAGAAAGAAGCCTCCAGCCTTAAGAGTTATCGCTGTAGTTTTGCTCCGTTATGGAAGTGCTGCTCTTGAACCCCCTCGCAAGGCGCTTTTTACCTGAGAGCAAAAAAGGTTCCACAACAGTAGAATCGAAGAATCAGCAATTTTCCTATGCGTGAAAGGTCAGCGGGGAGACTAAGAAGGTATTCAATTCCGAGGAGTTCGTGGGCCATAAATGTCCATAAATGATGGAAAAACTTCAGTAAACACTCGCTTATGATATCTCTGGTAGCACTGTCGAAATGGAAGAGATAGTGAATGATCTCAATAAGCTGGCGGAAAGACTTGGTGGTGAAGAAAACGTGGTGCATGTTCATGATCTACCAAACGTGGCTTGACAAAAAGACTATCGGAAAACATTTCAGAAAGTGTTTTCAGATGACGTTAGCAGTGGCAAAAAGTCTGAGGGAGCTTAGAGTTAAAGGCACAGCTTACGATAAAAATGTCTTCTGAGTTCTTCTACTAAAAATACCCAATAGCCCCCAAAGGTAACAGGAGGGACGCTGTTGAGTCCCAAAACCCAACAGCTCAGGCACAGCTGAAGCCCTGTTAGCGGATCACCCGGAGTTCCCGCCCCTCGATCGGTGTCACGTCAGACGAGTGTTGGAGCGATACAGATAGCAATATTCCTTCTGGGACCCACACACAATAAGCTAATCGCCGAGTGATGAAGCGGTGTTTCTCTTCAATTCTTTTATTATCTGTGCTTCTTATTGCTGCTGCGATCCCTTATTTAATTTTCTATCAGAGGCCAAAAAAAAGGGCTGTTTTTGCTGTCACTATTTTCCGAGTCTTAGAGTGGCTTCGGATAAGTAGAACAAGACAGCAAGAGCGACCGTCAACTCTTTTAATTTCTTTCTTTTAATTTTACAAGCATCACAACATATACACAGTTGAGATTCGGCATCTATCATAACTAGATTTTTGATGTTCGATGAGCTCAGCGATATTAAGCGAGATATTCCGCTTTACATTGGTGATTTGATGCTTTCACTAACTTTCACTTCTCTTTCAGCGTTGAGTATCATTCATATGGATGCAGCCTGCCCACAATAGCATAGCGTTTTGATACGACATCACTCTTTCAAAAGTCTGGATCAAATGTAATTCTCAAATCAATCGCAGCTATGCACTTTGAAAATGGAATTAGCGTGATAGTTTGTGCGAGATTAAAATTTTTCGGTTTGATTTCTCTTATTTTTCGCCAGGTTAACTGAAGCTTAATATTCGCCGATTAGTCTGAAAAGGTGACCATAAAATGAAAAAGAATGAGAAAGTAGCCGATATGGGCAAAGTGGAGCTCGGGAGTTGGTCTTCTGAAGCACTGCAAACTACTAACTGTTGCTCCAGATCCTTGAGTGATTCCTTGCGGAACACTGTACACTTTCCCCGTCATTTCCGCTTCTCGTCCATTCAGTCGTATGAGCAGAATACGGAAATTTGTTCCACCGAGATCTAAAGCTAAATAATCTCCGCTTTCTTCGCCATTCGGAACCGCTCGCACATATGTCGGCAGCATCTTCAGAGCACCTGCATCGCCTGAAACAGTGTGGCGGCAGAATCCACGCATTGAAACATAGAATTAGAAATTCTTCAGAGATATTGCTCTTGCTTATCGTTAGGGGGAGATTATCAAGAGATATAAAATTGGCCAACAGATCGGCTTAATGTACTGGAAGTGTACGATCATCTTATATCTTAAAATATCGCCCGGTGCCCAGGACCCGCAAATGGACTCAGGTTCATGATGCAGAGCACATCCAGTGCTGAAGGAGTGCTTGGAGGGAACTAGGCTTAGTGAAAGTTCCCCAGTGCACTGCTGAAGTAGAGAACTTGTAGGAGTCTGTCGTGGACATGTAGCCCTACCGAGTCCGCGTGGCAGACGGCGTGGAGTAGCAAACGCGCGCGAGAACTCGGTCATCTCCACGCCGCCTGGGTCGTTCTTCCGAGCAAAGCACCACAAGAGTTGTTAACAAAGATAAAATGATTTCGATCCACTGAATTGAAATAAATATCACAAGAACATAGGAATATCGGGTACAAAAGTGAGATTATCAGTGTCTGAATCATGTTGAGAATAATCAATGTGGGGAAGTCAGTATGGAGTAAAGCGGGGCAAGTTCAAAGAGAGTGTACCAGTTATCGGTGAGTAACTAGTAACTTTCAACCCATGTGAAACTCGACAAGCTATTGCTAAAGAATGTGCAAATGAATAAGTGCAGTTGATGTGAACCTGCCTGAATCGCTTTTTAGCCCTTTCTCAATACTTGCTTCCAACAGTGTCATCACCTGTTCGAGCGTTTCATTGTTCAGAACGAAGCAACTGCATATACTTTCGATCTGAAATATTTTCGCATCTTTATAGACATTACTGAATTTAGTCGGATCTACAATCGAATTTACTGGTTGTGTAAATGCTATGGATGGTTCGCTACATATGTCGTGATTTCTCCCATGACAATTCATAGGACTCAGCTAACTTCTGTTGTGAATCGTGCTACGATTACAACATAATTATCCTTACTATATATAAACCACAAATGTCCAAATGTTTTTTATGTTTGAATTTCTGTTTCACTGTAAGATAAGATATACGGCAACGTTTGGGAATCAAAATGAACAGCTCAGACAGGTTGGAACAAGTGGGGATTGGGGATGAACAAGTGGGGAATGAGCCGAACTCCTTGGGTACACGTGATCTAAGCTAGGCTACGCCTAGCTAGGGTCGGGGCTTGCGCGAATAGTGTAGTTCACCGGAAATCTGTAACTCCTTTGCTCCTGAGCCTAGAGTATTCAAATATGGCAGAGATGTAGGTGGCGNCTCTTCCATTCCTTTATTATCTGTGATTCTTATTGCTGCTGCGATCCCTTATTTAGTTTTCTATCAAAGGCCAAAAAAAAGGGCTGTTTTTGCTGTCACTATTTTNGAACAGCTCAGACAGGTTGGAACAAGTGGGGATTGGGGATGAACAAGTGGGGAATGAGCCGAACTCCTTGGGTACACGTGATCTAAGCTAGGCTACGCCTAGCTAGGGTCGGGGCTTGCGCGAATAGTGTAGTTCACCGGAAATCTGTAACTCCTTTGCTCCTGAGCCTAGAGTATTCAAATATGGCAGAGATGTAGGTGGCGAGACGGGAAAACTAATGGTGGGTGACAGATGTGGACTCCGCCTACTGGGAGCGGAGCTTCCTCAGAAACAGTCAAATTGGACCTGGGTCGTTCAAATTCGGCAGAGATATGGTCGCGTCTGTTTGTCCGACCGTCTGTCTGTCTATTTGTACGGAAATTCATAACTCCTGTTCCCGTGGACCTAGGACGTTCAGATTTGGTAGGAGCACAGGCGGTAGGATGGGAACACGTATGGTGGGGGGCAGGGCTAGACTCCGTCCGCCGGGGGCGGGGTTTGTGCGAAATAAATGTTTGAGCAGAAAATCCATAGCTCCTGATCCTTGGACTGACTTGGAGAGCAAAATCAATAGTAGAGGGGCAGGACGGGAACATTGACGATAAGGGAGGCCTTAGAGAACAGGCTTCAATCACCAGTTGAATCTTAGCGCCTTTGTTATTTACGATTTAGCTGTAACTCTTTGATATGTTTCATTCGACAAGATGGGTGAGTGCACTAATAGGCACCGACTATGAAATTTGTTTCACTTCTTGCTTACGACCGCTACCCAGCGAAGTTTGCGATTCGATGAAGAATCACGGTTTCTCTCTGCTTTGATATCATTCATGGCAAAACTTATCCGACCGCTAATAATCTTAGATTCTCATTTAATGATGTATTCGAAGATAAAAGGAGCTCTATTCATAAAGACATTTGATAATGGTATTATTATGACTCGACAACAATTGTGAGTATCATTCAAGGCTTTGAATGCCTATCAGTTAAATCTTCAGAGGGTAACATCAACATCAAACATCAACATCAACCTTTAACATCAACAGCGACAGATGGAGACAGACAGATCCTATTCAATGGCATAGGCATCGGCACATTTTGGAAATCGTTTGCATGCCCTATTGTTCCTCTATCGAAATTCGTGTTCCGAAAAGTATCATTCGTTCTAAAGGAGTTGCTGTTTGCCGTTTATCACAACTTTATCATAAGAAGGAGGGAAGCCCAGCGTGAGCCGAGCGGTACGACTGTCCGATATATGAAGCGGTAATTTTGTGCGTCTATTCGTATGCCCGTTTGTGCGTCCTTCCGAAAGTTACGTAGGCCTATGAAAAGTGTGAATGTCACGTGAGCGTGGCGAGGAAACAGTTATGAAATGGGAAGTCAACAGATACTGTTCATGTTGGTCCACTAACAAGTCGCAGGTAAGCGCCTTGCCTCTCCTTCCAAGTGCTCCCTGACATGAACGTATAGCGGTCTAACCGTCTCCCCTATATATTCACTCACACAATTTTGACAGATGATCCTGTAAACCACACCTGCTATGGCAGTCTCCATCACTGTCACTGAGACAGACCACACAGTTCTCGGTCGCGCATGTGCGGACATAGAAACGGATTTGAACGAGACGATGTTTCAGGTTATTAAAGGGAAAATCCACAAGACCAACAGCGTATTCCAGGTCCAATCTCTCCTGACACCTCCTTATGGAAGCGCTTACTTTACCGAAAATAAAAGGTATCATGAAAAGAATTTCCCCGTTCAGTAGACCTCTACTAGGTCTGGTGGAGCCTCCACCGCAGTGGAGCGATGAGGATGCGGAGGACGTTTTGAGCTTAGCGATTTTCCGAGCCAGCTCCACTCAGTCTTTTCTTTCATGCTCTTCGGTGAAGACTTTTATCACTGTTCGGGGAAAGCTTTTGATCTGGATTCTTCTGATTCTAGATTTTGGATTTATATTCTTGTTACTAGGCTTTCTACACCATTTTGTGACAAAGTGTGACAAAGTTGCACGCCATAAGCTTGACCTGAAGACTAAGAAAGGGGAACCAACTTTTAACGGCTTCTCACTTGCTAGCTTGATAAGCTCAGATTACCTATTGATGAGTCCGACACATTCGCCCATCTCCTCTTGTGTCGAGCAGACTACGAAGCAGTCGTCAATGTTTCGGCAGCACATAATGGGTAGACGTTCCAAAACGAGTTCGTTCGTTCCGAAACGAGTTCGTGTTTCCGTTTCAGCCATAAAAGCAATGGCCAGAGAAGGTGCAAGGGGTTACCCCATGGCTCTAGTCTGTGCAAAGTGCCTACGCGGCTATTTGAACACGTTGCAGTTTAAGGCACAGTTCATGATACTTTCGGATAATCCAAATTATGTAGAAAAATGGAAGATAAGATGAAAAATAGTGCGAAGGAACTGCGTGAATCGGTGCTTCCAAAGTGAAAAAGGCCGCGAAAAATCGTTAATTGGGGGCTGGACGACAACGAAACCAGAAGAAAGAAGTAGATTGGGGCATTTGGATGAGTTATGCAATGTGGGTCACTGCGTACGTGTGGGTCCTGGTGCGAATAACTGACTGGATAAGCAAAAAATTCAAGCATAAGTAAACAAAAAACCTAGTAACAGCAGAAGTAGCTCACCTTTTTCAGATCTGGGAGTAGGAAATTAAATAAGGGATCGCGGCAGCAAAAAGAGTAACAGAGGAAGAAAGAGTGGGAGAAATACATCGCCTCATTAGTCGGCGAACAACTGATTGTGTGTGCGTACCAGAACGTATGATAGCAACTCGTATTGCCTCGACACTCGTCTGACGTGACATCGATCGAGTGGCGGGAAAGCCACCGAAGCCATTAAGAGGGCTTCCACTAAGCCCTGCTACTGGCCCTAACCGTCGAGATCTTGGGCGCAAGAGGGCCTTTCTTTTGCCCTTGGTGACCACTGAGTATTCCTAGAGGAAGAACTCAACAACCATTTTTATCGTGAACCGTGCCTTTAAAGCACTCCTTGAGAAGTCCCATTACTTGTCTTTTGGAAAACCCTTTCATGTTGAGGGCAAGGCAGCGCTGAGTGAGAATCTCTGAAACGGCCTCCATATAGCAACGTGCGATGGTATAAATTGGAGTAATTGCGCCAAAATGGTGTTAGGGAATCAAGCGATCCTGTCAGTGGGAACCCCACGCTGCTGATGGTAGCTCTAACCTTGACAAAGGAAGAACTGAGGCCAAATCTCACAGGGTTGGCGATTTTGATTGGCGACAAATATCAAGTCAAAATGAGGCCAAATCGTCCGTTGGTCAGAGCTTGTGGGTCTTGAGGAGAAGTTCCAGTAGGAGGCAGCTTTGTGGTTCCAATTTGAGACGTTTAATTGGGTTAGAGTCGAAGCCCGACGATTTTGCCAGCGTCATCCATTCTCGATTCAGCCTTCGGAACTACAATTGAAGCTCTCTCTTCGAGGATTGTCGGTAGAGAGTGTGATCTTCGAGATGTCGTTTCGTTAATCCGAAATCGAGTTGGTGGCTCACTACGAATTCCCCTCCCTTGTCACTCACGGACAGCCTTATGGTACAGGATTTTACTAAATCCTTGAGCTGCCTAATTCCAGCCTAATTCCAGGAACGTGTCGCGAGAGGGATTGGATGGAAAGTGACGTTTCTAGTACCTATCAGACACCTTGAACACTTCATCGGCGAAAACCCGAAAGCTGGTGTCTGAAGCAGTATGGGCCCTGCTGTTTGCAGTGGGTTTGAGGGAAGGGAATGTTGTGTTCAGATGTTGACAAGTTGATAGGCAAGCCACCAGTGTCTGCCTTTGCCTCCTCCTGAAGCATACGTGAACTGCAAATAACCTTACACACTTTGATGCTGGAAATATGTTGCGATGTTGAGAAAATGGGCCCAACGCCAGAACAGACCGCGCGCAGTCAGGCAGGGACCTATTCAAATGATTAGCCGATGCAGCAGGGATGGCCGAGTGGATAAGTGTGTAGACTTATGCCTGCACTTGGAAAGAATGCGAGATCGATTTCTGCTCAGGCGAAACCCATTTTCTGCGAAAATTGCAAAAATGGTATTGGCATCAACATCAGGTCCATGTTGACAGGGTGGAGAGACTCCTCGAAAAACCGTGTCAAAAGTCCTAAAAGCACTAAGTGATAAAGCAGGACGTCAAAACGTGGAGTAAAGTTCCGAGAGGTCGTTGACCTAATGAGGAAATATCCAAGTGTTATGCCTTTATAAAGCCACTGGAAAAGAACAAAGGTCAAGAAATCGGAAGGGGTGTTAAGCTTTATCACCATGGAGCAAATACTAAAGGAAATGGAGTGGTCTTAGCAGTGGTGCAACTTCCAAAGACTCTGCTTCCGCCTTCTACAGGATTAGCAGTCGGCTCATGAGGATAGACAAGAAAGAGAGCCACTGGATAATAGTACGCAACACCACAGCAGGGCTGCCCCATGTGTAAAAATAGAGTATTGAGCCTGGACGATGCCATTGGATCAGTTCCGGAAAGGGAACTTCTCAACATAGGGGTCATCTGAATGGCCTCGTTGAAGTGGACGGAAAGGCCTATAAAGGGTACTTGGAGCTACAGGAATGGAAACCTTACTTACTTATACTTATACGGCTCGTCTTCACTCATTTGCGAGCACCAGCAACAAACCATTCGCTTCTGTCATCGCCTTCCACGGTAGACTCGGAATCCGACGAAGACGACGATATGAGGAGTTGTTCAGCTGCTGTCGCAGCTGTTTCACGTGATAGATAAGCACATCCCCCATCTCGCAGCTGACCTACCTTTAGATCGTGAAGATCCTACGGGTGCCCTCTAGACTATTCTTCTTTTCCATCTGTCATCATCTCTTCTCACTATATGACCGGCCCATCGAAATTTTGCCTTCCTCATGTATTCCACCACATCACGGAGTCGAGACATCCTTCGCATATCGGAGCTAGTCCGGCTGAGTCGGCTGATGTTGGATGAGTCGATTAAAATTCAAAGGGCATTGCTCGAGCGCTCTGTGACTTGTACTCAAAGCCCTTCACCTGGATGCAATGGTCACCCAAGTCTCCGACCCGTAACAGAGAGCAGGAAGAACGGTGGAATCAAACAGTTTACCGCGAAGTTACGTGTCGGCCAGACGGTTAGTGACCCCTTTCACAGGTTCGAAGGCTGCCAACGCTGCTTTCTGCCTCTCACCAGCTTCATAGTTGTCCGTGTTCAGGGGACACTCATGATGAACCCTTCAGCCCAAGCATTCTTCATGAACTGTGTCTTTGTTCAGTTGATCCGCAGCCCCACCTTCTTTCCTGCTTCTTTGAGTTCAGCAAGCATAGTCTCATTTTCGCAACGCTGCATGAAAAGAGAACGACGTCGTTTGCAAACCGGAGTTTTGAAAAGAACAGTCCATCCACACGAATGCCTTTTTCGTCCCAGTCTAGCGACTTCATAACCCACTGCAGCGTGGCTGTGAACAGCTTCGGTGAAATAGTGTCGCCTTGACTCTCATCCTTCTGTACGGGAGTGGGGAGAGGTTGTTGGAGCAGCTTCACCATCGCACTGCAGCGACTACTACAGTCATCTAGTGTTTTTATATAAGGAGGGTCCACCCCTTGTCCGACCAGTGCTGACAGTACCGCAATCGTTTAGACGCTGTTAAAACCTTTTCCGTGGTCACTATAGTGAAGGACAAGAAGCGTTCGGAGTTCCGTCACGCGTCGATAACCGTTGCGGCCGCTTGGATGTGATCTAAACAGCTGAATTCCTCCCGGAGATCCGCTTTACAGGTTGAGCGTCATCCAACGTTAACGATATGCGGGTTAGAACGATCACCATGAAGAGCCTGTAAAGCACACTCAACAACTTATTGCGAAGATCAAGCTTCTTGTGAAGAATGACCATCCGCGATTCTTCCACTGGTTGGGTATCCTCTCCGTTTGGAGGTAGGATGTCAAGTGTGTTGGAAAAGAGCAAGAAGTTTGTAGCCACCTGGATCAGGTCGGCTGAGATCATTTTTTCGGGGCCTGGAGTGGTGCTTTTCATGCTCGCGATCGCAACTCTTACCTTCGAAGGGTCCGAGGTGCTGTTCCACCAATGGAGATTTTGGGTTTTGCACGTGTGTCGTGGATCGGTACAGGTTGATATAAAACCTTCGTGTAACTTCCTCCATCTCATATCTCGATGTTGTAGTTGTTCCATCCTCCTTCTGCAAACGCGAAAGTGGAATACTGCGGTACTGGAGATCCCAATGACATTTTCTTAGACTAGTTCTGTTCAAGGCTGCCTTCAGTAGTCTCCTCTCCCTGTACAGCTAAAGGTCTCGACGCACAGCTGATATTCGCTTGCAGCCTTTCAAGGTGTGTGGCGTTCTGCTCAAGCCTCAAGTTTCTTCTTGTCCCGAGAAGATTCTTCGTCGCATCTGAAATGCGAGCGGAGGTATCCACTCGAGGAAGCTCCGCCTATACAGCACAAGTAAGGCGACTCCAAACCAGCGCGTCGTAGTCTTCGGTCGGGTCATCCGAGACCTGCCAATAATATCGGGACAAGCGTCATTCAGAATATCTCCGTTGGATACAGCATGCTTTGAGCTCTTTGCGCGATGTTGAGAGATTTTTTTCAGCTTGTGACTGAATCTTGTCTTAGCGCAAAGGAGTTGTTGATCAGAACCACCGCTGAAAGATGCTATCACACCAACATCCAGTAAGTACCACTTTCTGTTTGTTAATATGTGGTCTAGTTCAGCGTGAGTTGTACCTTTCGGAGACTCCCAGCGGCGAAGTTATTTGACTTTCCAACCTTTTCCGCGAAAAAGAAAACTCAAAAGATTATCTGCAGCAGTGGGAGGAAAAACGGAGAGAGACTATAGACTCGTAAGTCGATCGCTTCCACAATTTAAAGTGCATGAAGGTACAGGTAGGCGAGGAATTGGCTCTACAGCATGAGCATCCTTTAGCGAACATAACCAAAAGGTTTTCAAGAAGTCATGAACTAAAGTGAAGAGGAGGATCCAGCGGTGGAAATTGGACCAAGCCGAAAAAGAAGAACTCAAACGGAAGATATGGTTTCCTAAATCTTGACGGACCAATAAAACAGCCCTATAGCAACACTGTGCAAACCCTATTATAGTACACTGGACGAGGGGAACGCTGGGAGGGTCTCGAGGTGGTCATCGAAGAGATAAGGAAGCGTTGTTTTGGAACGATAAAGTCAACGAGTTGTGACGAAGAAACAAGCGGCCTTCAGGCGCTGACAAAAGACGCGAATTAAGACAACTGAGATGCCTACAAATTTTCAAGAGGCCCGCTAGAGCTGTCGTTGCGAAAGCAAAGAATACGGAAATGGCCGTTAGAAAAGAAGTTCTTCTACTGACTCGCAAAAATGAGACACCACTACATAGGGAATTGGGGTAGAGAAGTCCGACAAGAACGGCGGAGGTGCAACCCTGAAGAAGCTTGGTGCATTCAGGCGGAGGTGGGAAGAATATGTTGACACTGACTTTATCTTTTCAGATGTTGTCTTATGTTTACAGCTGATATCACTCAGATTAAAATTTACGTTCTATCAACGCTCACGGATTACCACTACTACAGCATTAGGGCATTTTGTAGACGGAAAGTCAGGTCGAAAATCGACATTAATTACTGGTCTGCATAATGGAGAGTTCATCGATTGCTACTGGACTCCTGCAAGTCGTCAGACCATTCCTTAGACATTACACCTAGTATCATTTCTCAACTAATGATTGTATGAACTGCGCATCACAATTATCGTGCACACTTTCAAAATACTCTTGTAAATAATTAGGTCCAGTGGAATTACAGTATGACCGCTTTCTGACAAACCTTTCTCCTTGCTCTAGCTTCTGTAGCATCAGCGCCGAAGAGTGATGATATCGAACCAAGGACGTCCGAGAAGATTCTAACAATCAATGAGATCAGACCGTACATGGCAATACGGTATAACTAAACCGGCTCACCCATCATCACTTTGTTGCCGTCGTTGCCTATTTGCCGCTAGACTTCTTCTCTTACTGCCTTCACTCATATAACCGGCAACTAACTCAGGCGGAACCACGTTAAAAATGAACTACACAACCGGAAATCCTATCACAATTCTCACATCTTATGGCAGAAAACATATTATCTTCATTTCAACAAATAAACAAAAACTATCGGCAGCAGGTCTTCACCACTTCCATGATCATCAGATACACAAATACCTCATAATTTGGCTTAATACCTTGTGAATTCAGATCATTCTCTTCAAGCAAAGCTGCTCCTTCAATTGAATATTCGAGTTTGGTTTTCAAAGTACTCTAGGGATTAACCTCTACTATTCAGTTCTCATGAGAATAGTAAAGAAAGTTTTTCTATGTGATTGATTTTGGATTAGGATGCGCTCATGTACTTGACTTTCTTCCGAAATCATGTAGGTATTGGAAAGCATATTCGGTACATACAATGACTTTCTGGAATCGAACGATATACATACAGTCTCCAACTTCTCTCTTGCTTTAACCTCGGCATAGATGTTTCTGATTACAATATTCTTGTGCCGTGCGAGGTTCTTAGGTGGAACATTTATTAATCAAAACGGCCTAACGTTTCGTCGTTCTCGTCTTCTTCAGAAGCCAAGGTTCCACAGCTCAAGCAGATATAAAATTCGCTGTCGCCACAAGCGAATGTCAGTAGCGAATACGCACGGCACAAGAATATTGTAACCAGATATACATACAAATGTATTCGTCTGTGCTCTCTGGCGAATCTGCTACAAACTGTCAAAGAGTGAAAGGGATAGTGTAGGTTACAGGTTTGCCTGAGTGGCCTATCACGTATTGGTCGGCCACTTGACGCTACCCTACGCGCTACTGATAGTCAAGAAAAATATGAGTTTTTTCAAAAAAACAGATGTGACTGCAGCAAGTATTCACGTTTGGCTTCCAAAGATTTTGACGAAAATTCGTTCAGGTAAAGTATCTCCCATAACGTAGACATTGTAGCCCTGCAATTGCGGTTCTTAGAAAAAAGTGAGCACATTGATGCCACTGTAGCCAGCTAAGCCACATGTTCATTTAGAGCAGCCGAAAAGTAGTTAGTAGTTTGTCACTGGACAATAACCCAAGCAAGTCTTTCTGAAATCTCAAAGAATTTAATTGCGACGACAAGAAAGCATAGTGCTTCGATAGGTGCAGCGTTGTTTTGGAGTACTTCACTTCATCCTACGCCATAAATACAGGATGTAAAAGCGAAGCCACTAGTATTGCCTATGGAATTTGGGTTTCTCTTTATCGCTCTTCCGCCGGCGAAACTTACTTAGGCGATTATGGCGGCTCAAACTACACAACTGCTGATGTACGTTTTTGCCGGAAAGCCGGAATTTCTCGTGCTCAGCATGTCGCATATTCCCGATAACTGTTTTGGCCCTATAGATCTTAGTAGTCGTAGTTTAGTACAGGCCGATTCATAGCTGTGCTGCGGCTATCCTTACTGGCCAACATGCAGTGCCACAAAATGAACTGGTTCGGTAATTGCTGCAAACGAGTTTGATGCTTTTTCAACAGCGACTCAACTGGCAGTTATCACTTTTTTGTTCATAGTAAGTAGGCATCCACATCTTGCAAAGAATTCCACTTGGGAGCAATCGCCTCGGTCTGAGATTGCATATCGAGTTTTCCGTGAAGGATATGATACTATTGAGCTTATCCGTTTCTCTTTAGACTTCACTGCTGTTAATGTTGGAACTGATCACTTAGCTGAGCCATTGCAGAAGTGCGACTCTCCAGGGCCACGACGTGAAACATTCGCAGCAATTTAACTGAAGGATATCGAAGAAAAGTGAACATTGACTAAGGCCTTTGACTGGTAGATACTGTATTTGTCATGCAGCAGCGTGGCGCAGTGGAAGCGTGCTGACCCATAACCCAGAGGTCGATGGATCGAAACCACTCGCTGCTAATTTTTTTCTTCATAAAATTTGAGCAATGAATACAGATCTTCAGCTGGTAGATCCCTGCTTATGGCATGCAGCAGCGTGGCGCAGTGGAAGCGTGCTGGGCCCA
>UZAF01017426.1:20220-37725 GCA_900617895.1 Haemonchus placei
ATGTTGTCTTCAATGTGGGCTCTTCAAGGTTGTAGTTACTTTCGTGGAATTTTTTGGACCTATGATGACAGGTCCTTTCGTTTGTTGCATTATTCCCTGTGCAGCGTCAGATTCGTCTGCTGAGTATTACACGTAAAGGGATCGCGTCGTGCATGATTCGAACTTAACGGCATTGTTACTTTGCAGAAACGAGAAAAGACGTTCAAAATCCGCATTATAAAATTATGCTAACCATAGGTTCTCTCCAAAAAGTTTGAAATATGTAAAAAAAATTCAGCGTTGTTTCGAGTGAAGCGAGCATTACTTATTAATCAGCCGCCAAAAACGGTGACTTGCCCCCTATGATAAAAGAATTGACGGACTTGAACCGTCAGAGGAAAAACCGAAGAAAAAAGTTGCAGAATAAGCAAGAAATCTCAAGATGACTATTGCTCACTTTAGCGAAGCGTCGTTATTGAGTTTTTTTTGGAAAAAGAGCATCCGCTTCGAACTTTGGAAGCATGTGGAGTTTGTGGCTAGCTTGTAGTGTTGACGAGAAGCCTTCAACAAACTACCTTTTTGCGATGTGAACTCACTTGAAATCATGCTAAGTTTTGCCTGCTAAGACGCATCAATTGGACGGACTTTTCGCGTAACATTTCGAGGACAGCTGACCTTTCAGTATCGAAAACCAAGACGTACGCTCTTCGGTTCTGGGTTGCTGAAGGGTTCAGAAAGATCATTGAGGAGCGATCTGTGAATCGGATTCGCCAATCACCACGTAAGTCGGGCCAGGCTTTAACCACTTCGCGAAGGTAAAGCAAGTTCCATATATTCTTTCATGATATGCTGCGGAATTTCGTTTTGAGTGACGTTGATATCATTTTAAAAATCTATGCCGTTACGGGATACAACATAACGTCTGGAGCTATTTGGCAAAAGAGAAGCGATTTTTCTATCTTAAGCATGCTTTTGCAATTTGGTTCGCTCTCGTAAAACAAAAAAAAATCACTTACATCTGAATCAAGCGTCTGAAGAGATAGTTCGAACCGGGAGAATAGGTATCGAACTTATCTAAAGAGCTGAGTAGCTTGATGTTCTACTTATTTTAGATTGAATCCCTATCTAGAACTCACTGAATGCTTTTAAAGAATTTGCGTTCTGAGTATATTCAATTACAGCCATTGCTAGCGTTTACCCCGGAAACTTTGTGACAAGAGAACTTCGAAAGTAAGCTCTTTCCTACTTTCCTTGTCTGTTTCGTGGAGTTTAAATTACAGAGAAGGGCCATATAGAAGGGGAGCCCACATGGAATGGGTACCGAATATAAGGGGGGACCTCATGGGAGGGGAGTTCGACTGGTTCTGTTGAATCGTACTACAATTGATATTGAAAATATGAACAGTTAATCGAAAAGAAAGAACATAAAAAGCGTACCCGCCCTTAGTGCGCTTTTTTTCAAACAACTAGAGTGCATTCTGTGGCTGGGGAATTTGATATTACCTATGAAATTTTGACTCTGGCACTTTTCAGTAGCTTTTTCAGTGTCAAATTCTCCAGGATTGTGTCTAATATTATACTATCATTATACAATGTCTTTTTTCAAGCAAGGTCCTGTCGCCATTCGACAAAAGTGGATTTGATGGACTCGCCATGTTTTGATGAACATTCGTGATCATGCTCTGCACTACCCTTAACACAGACAATAGACTGCAAAACCCTCAGAAGGAGGATATGGATACAGAACGTCGAAGCAGTTTCCAATACTTTATTCACAGTTGGACTACTAGGTCCAAAGGTGGTTCTTGTAAATATATCTAGTCACTCTTTTCAGTGAATACATCCTAAAAGTTACTTAGTCAACACATTAGTATTAATGATTAGCACGTACTAAGTGACCAGTATCACAATAAATCATTGATACCTTATCGTTAGTCCTAAATCTGTTACCCAAAACTAGACCCAAAACATAAGTCACAATTCCATAAAGGATCATCGATGGTCCTAACCAGTTTCACAAAATACTACATTCACAGGCCTTAGATATATCTACAATAGTTATGATTTCAGAGCTAAATTTGTGAGTAGTTACACACACAGACTGTAAGCGTGTTCAAGCGTGGCCGAGCCGTTCCCGTTTTATGCGAGTAGCGACGGCAGCTACCAACGCCGCACCTCGTCCACTTCCGTCTTCTGATAGCATCAACTGGTACTGAAACAATAGCCCTCAAAAATTGAAATTGAAGACGAATACAGCAGCAGTTTCAGCTGAGGGAAGACACCCAAAAAGCGAAGTTGCATGTGCTCGACGGTCCACGACAACTGAAAAAATCGAGAAACCGCCTATAACCATTCTTTTCCTTTCAAGACAGTCCCTCGTCACTGATTTTGTTGTCAATGTCTCCAGATATAAAAAGATCCAGTAACTGCCACCATGGTATGTGTAGTAGCTGAGGTTTGGGCTCTACCGATGGTGAGTCTTCGTGAATGCGAAATGCCCATGTTCACTAACGTGGTTTGCACCATTGCGTCTACTTTGAAAAATAACCTCAATAGTTAAGATCATACCTCTAAGTCACCGTCTATCAACTGGTCGATCTTTTCGTCTAGGAGACGGGGAAACGTTGGATGGAAGCGATACACAGATCCATCTACACCTACGGTGACGTAGGGTCTCTTCATACGATTGAGTAGTGTAGCAATTGCAGCAGCGGTTAGATAAGCGGCTCTGTAAATCATGTATAGAGTGTATATTACTTATCTAAAATAATGAATAAGTACGACTTACATAATCTTTTGGAAACTTAGCTCACCTGGTGCTAATAAGGCTGCAAGTATAGGCTACGTTGGCACAGTCAGCACTTGACACACGCTCAATCCCAATGTCTTCTAATATTTGGAAGGTTTTTTGGAATGTTGCATCCTCTCCTTCGAGTAGATCACTAAAAGCTTATTCTTAAGTGAACACGATAAAAGTTGCAGCTGCCGCTTACCTCTCAATCTCAGAAACGAATTTTGTCGGGAAACATCCGTGGCGGGATATGGCTTCGTATTCGCCATTGAATAGCAGACCATCCGCTGCTAGTGAAGCCAGCACTACTCTCACTAGCTCCCCCATATACATTCCCGAGATCATTTTTTCAAACCTTAATGTTTAAAGTCTTTAGTACTGATGACGTTCCGACAGATTCATCGCCCCATTTTAGCTTTCAAAAGGGCTGTAGCTGCGGAACGAACTTACAGTTGTTTGCCGGGATTGATACTCAGCGAGTCGACTTGAGCATCGAATTCTGTTAGTACACTATCCAGTGCTCCATCGTCGCCAAAGGCGCCCCATTCTGTATTGATAATCATCTGAATAAGATTTTGAAGATCTACTTCGATCGTGGGAACAAAAATTGTAATCAACTGAATAATATTTCGTGTTGCAGTTCAAGGGTTTCAGAGAGCAAAAGTTAAAGACCAAAAATTTGCGAAGCCATGCGATTACTTCTAACAACGATTAACGATTTCTGTGTTTTGTTGTGAGGTCTTTTCACCTTGTCAATATATTAGAAATATGATTTTGCTGACGAGTGAACTTATTAGCTAGCCTTTACTATGTTTATCACAAAAAATTCGGAAGCTGTAGTTTTTTTTGGCTCTTAATTTAGAAAGATCATGGTTTGAATTTTCTTCTTCGTCATTCTGAATTGAAGAACCTTTGTGTCTGAATCGTGTGAGTCCACGGTGAAAAATATATTAGAGAACGTTCGATAAGATTTTATTATAAAATACATGATACGCTAATGCAAATTTAATCCAAGGCGCCCTGATAGAAACAGCTTTGCGTTCTCTGCGTTAGAGCTTTGAGGAAAAAGATCAGTGCGTTCCTTCAAAAACTCCATATCTTTATCGCTGCCTGAAAAGTCCGCTTGCGCTTCTTTCTGACAGATTGATGCATAATTATTGCAGATTCTTTCACGGCTTCTTTTTTCTCGATACAATATGAATATTGAATTCGAGATTTAATTGAACAATCTCCTTGCTTTTCCCTACAGAATTATGCCTAAAAAGTCATCTTCATATAGGCCACGTTATGCTCTGTTACTTCGAGAAAGGTTGGAAGGTGGCACAGTCATAAAGTGGTCCCAACGAACTTCTCGGCGATGGGACAGTGACCCAAGTCGAATATAGAATTGAGTCTGCTTCTACGTTCGTCCTATCCACCAACAGACACTCCTATGCGTTATTACGTCAATCGTCCATCGAAAATTTGGCTAACGAACAGAACTTTCGACGAAATGGACGACTTGATGGCCGCCGTCAAGACGTGGATCGCCTCCAAAATTCAAAACTTCTTCGCCTGTGGAACCCAACTGCCTAGCAAATGGGAAGCAGTGCTTGACCAAGATGGTGGATATGTTCCTGAGTAATTAATTGAACATGTCTCTCCTAAATATTTCTATCGTTTCTTTAAGTAAAATTTGTGGAAAAAAACCCGCAATAATTTTGCATCAACCTAGTATTTTTTCTGATTATTGTAATTGTTTTGCCTTGGATTATATGTTCCCTTTCAGAACAGTCCTTATGTAATAACGATCCACATCTCACCTGCTACTAACCCCTTCTGTGACTATTCTATGGACGCGGCTTACCCTGTGCATGTGGAAAACCATGGCAATGTTGAACTTGCCAATTCCTCGGGGTGCCCAGGATCACGTGGAGAGACTAGCTCTGGATCACAGATGAGCTTTGAAAATGTTGCGCATCCTACGTGATCGAGAAAAACACCCCGGCAGCCTTACACTCTCATTGTTTTTGTTCAACTCCTAGAAGTGATCATCGAATGCCATGAAATATGTCAATAGCAAACGAACTCCATCAGTATGCAAGACCATGGGCTTGAAGCACCCAGTTAGCATGTTGTGGGAGTCTGATTTTTCCGAGTTCGGCTTTAAATTCATTCTTTTTTCACAACTAACTCTCCCTCTTGATAGATTGTAATCCATCCTGGACGCCATTACAAAAAACCTCCACAACGATGATTACTCAAAGCTTTTTAGTTATACCTCATCGGGCAGGTTGTCTTCAGGCATTTCTCCTTCCAGTTTTCCAATGCGACACAGTTTCTCCATGTAGCAAGCGTTTGTTCCAGTTCCCACGATGACACCAATCTAAACATATGTCTTTACGAAAAGTATTCCCCATGATTCACCTGAAAAACCCCTACAGCACTAGTAACAAATTACTAAAATACGAAACTCAAAGACTTCTTCTAGACATCTCCCTCAGCAAGATGATCATAATTTGTTGGGACCTATAGCTACTGAAACTGTTCTAGTTCTGTGTGCTGCGAGCTCGCAACCTCTCCATCTTATCGAACGGTAGAATGGACATCGATGAAGGGTGTCAGAGAACTGCCCCTTTCATGAGACACATTTACTCAATCAAATTTGGTCGGAGAAAGAGAGGTTTTGGACCTATTTGGGGTTCTTATTTTGAAGGAAAGAAGTTCACTCTCGCTGGATTAGGTAATGCAGCGCACTATTCGAGGGTTCAACGAAGAAAGCGATTTCAGAAATATTGGAGGTGGTTCGTTAGCGATGTGGAGGGTAGGTTCTTCTGTTATTCGACTAAAACTGGATTGAATTGAAGTATATGTATGTATAGAAAGCAGATCAAAGTCCTGCAGAATCGTCTGCTCCGTATTTTTAAGGTTTGCCTGAATAGTACCCTATCATTTTGCACTTCTACTGTAAGTAGCAACTTCTTTTGATGTCATGAAGATCATTTTTGGGAACACGTTAGTCGAAAACGTAACCCAAATGATATAGATTGCGTTCTACTGCTGGAGTATTCACATAGTTGAAGATTCAGAAGGTATTCTCAATACTATGGTTGCGCATCGCGCTCTGCCAAATGTGATCTTCCTTCCCTTCCCTAGGGAAAAGTTATGCAGCTCAGAAGTGAGTCTCGTCTGCAGGTTCCAGGGACATTGTAGAGTACAGAAGGGAGAGGGAGGGCACAGAAGCCAACGGCATGTCCTTAATCGCATGATCTTTTTTTGTAAGCGTACGCTAAACTTATTCGTTCAACTTTCGTACGAGTTTCCCGAAAAATACCTTCAACCTTTTCAAGGTAAGGTTCTATTCGAATAATAAAGATTTCTAGATCCACAATTCCCTCGCACACCCAAGCGTGTCACATCTTACTCCGGCCGTGATAATACTTTGCTAAAGGCTTCCTCTCACAGTGAGAGCCCCAGGTTTACTTCGTTTCGGAACGTTCCCATCTACTGTGCAAATACAGTCTTTGGTCGGAGTATTCGTCTTTCCGCTCTTGAGGCTTTGCAAGTCCCATAACAGATGAAGCCATAGCCTACCTGACAACTGTTTTCCTTAAAAGCGCATGCCATAAGTGTGCCGACGGTATCGTTCAGAACAGCAACCACGTCGATGTCGATGTCCTAAATGTAATGAACCTTTAAATAAAATCAGAAAGCACGGAATGAGAATTTTTTAGAGTTTTCATCTAAAAAGAGGGAGCACTCAGTTTCTGAACTGAATCAGCTAATCAACTCACATTTCGTCTTTTACAGGCTTCTCTTAACAACGTTACGACGTCAGAGCCTTCGACATCGCTCGCGTTGAAGCCT
Organism: Haemonchus placei; assembly: GCA_900617895.1. Classification (NCBI taxonomy): domain Eukaryota; kingdom Metazoa; phylum Nematoda; class Chromadorea; order Rhabditida; family Trichostrongylidae; genus Haemonchus; species Haemonchus placei. Next base: position 26,837 of record UZAF01017426.1, read on the forward strand.
TTCGTCCAATTTATGAGTTTTGCACTGCAAATCAGAAAATTAGGGAAACATCAGCCTGAATGAACTTCAGGCAGTTGTGCTAATCTCGTTCCTATGCAGAGTAGGAACATGGCGTGTTGCTTGAGTGACAAAATATGACGTGAAACAGATTAAGAAAAGTTTCAAGCTTCTGATATAACCGGAGCGAGACTCGTACACCTTTCAGCTAAAAAATGGGTGAAATATAATAAAAGGTGGTTGGGCTCAACGACTGCCTACAAAGGACCTTTTCTTCATTTTTCATCTTCGAATTTCAAATAGGTGCTTTCTGTTTTTGCTTTTTTGCTAGTATGCTTTGAGTTTTCCTGAAAGTGCGCTCGGTGTGGCTTCGAATAAAAGCTTCGCGTTTTGCTAGAGAAAAGGTTTTTGCGGACGTTTGCAATATCATAAATGTTCGAGCCGAAAGCGTTTGCTTTAAAGAAATGTTTTGCACTTGATTCCAGCCGTTTGAAATCGTCGTCCGCAAGTTGTCAAAAGAAGTCGAAAAAGCTCTCAACAATGATCCCATCTCCTATACACCTATGTACAGAAAAATAACTAGTTGTACAGGAATTATGGCAATTCAGAAAGAAGAGAAGCTTGAAAGCCTTGTTTTCATTTGAGTAGTTTGAAGTATACTCAAAGATCAAGCAAATGAAAACAGAAAATTAGGGCTTCTCAGAAAACGCTTCTGGTACATACCACCGTCTACAGCTAGTACAACTCGTAATGAGCGAAGTTATAGTCCAATGAATAAAGAACACGCACCATGTTAAACCTTCTTGCTTGCACGGGAATGAGAAGGTAAAGCCAAGGGGTAGCTTCTGAGAGGTGCTCACACCTTGTTCGACCATGAACTTCGCCATACATTCAGCGATATGATCGAAAAGCTGAAATCGGTCTACCAATAAAGAGTTCAACGTATGGTTTGTTGATGAGAATTTGCTAAGACTTTTTTTCATTTTCTTCGTAACCAATTATCTATCGCAAGTCACCACAGGAAGTACACAGCTAGAAAGTTGGTGGCGTAGTAAAAAAGCTAACATCTATTTACTTCTTCTCGCAAAATAGAACAAATCGAGTGCCTTTTGAGCTCTGCCCTATTTTCAACTCGAATGCGCAAATGTAATAATTGAGAATATAGTGGCTTGCGGGTAATCAAAAAATAAGCTTAGAACCCAATCCGGCGCAGCTTATGTAATACTCTCGGATAATTCATTGACTCCTTAGTACTGTGTCGGATTCTGTCGTGCAGTGACCTCGACAGAAATGGTGGTCTCGACTATGGGCTCAGAACTTTGATGACTACCTCTCAAGACAGAAGCCGTATCTTACACTAATTGCGAGACCTCTGAACAAAGCAGTCCCAAAGTCACCTGCCGATGCATAGGAAATCAACTAGCTTGCTACAATCCGGAGAAAATTGAACGGTGAACAGTGCTGGGCTTTCGTTACTCCAAAGGAATGAGAAGAGCGTTAGTTCTGAGACCAAAAGCAGGAATGAGGAGAACCATGATCAAAGAGCCCTTAACCAAGACACATAGGACAAGCATGCCTCGTAAGACGAAGTAAACAGGCGATTGAGAGGGAAAATGTGAATTCTTGGCTAGGGCGGCGGAACAGTAAGTCTACTCCCCATCAGACAACATGGTAAAAAGGATATGTTGCCGTGACAGTAAGTTCATTAGTCATTAGTAGGGCAGTATGGTGAAGAGTCTCATAATTTTCAAACACGAGGTCCTCTAAAAGTGTTCGGTGCAAAACGGACGATTGATACCATCTTATCGAAGATGGAGGGTGAGATTCCCATATTTTTTGGGTTGGTTTGCAAGCCTTCAAACAAGTGATACTGTCGTGGGTGAAAATGTAGTTGGGGGGTGCCAGCGCCCCTCCGTCACGTTACTCTGCGTCTCTGACCCATGTGGCAGATTACCCAGAGCGCGGATATGTCCTCTTAATAGTGATAGGGAATGAATTCATTAAAAAGGGGAGGAGCTCCGGGGTGGGTGAGAAGTAAACGTTGTGCAAAAAGTTGAAATGATCTAGAATAGCTCTTTAATAACAACTTTAGTCGACGCGTGCAGTGCGTCCACGGTCGCAATCATTTTATTGCAGTCAACCCATTCCACTCTTGTCTACTTTATCGCAACTTCCTCTTGTCCTTGCACTTACTTCTCACCCACCCCGGAGCTCCTCCCCTTGTTAAAGAGTTCATTCCCTATCACTATTAAGAGGACATATCCGCGCTCTGGGTAATCTGCCACATGGGTCAGAGACGCAGAGTAACGTGACGGAGGGGCGCTGGCAACCCCCAACTACATTTTCACCCTGTCGTGGATCCAAGAAAAAAGAACAATATGAAGAGTCTCAAAAGTTTTTAAGGAAGGCATCCACGCTCGATAATATTCCACATCTTCTAGTTTGTTTCATGTTCCCGTTTAAAAGAATCCGTGCAATCTCGGACAGACATGGCTGGTGGAAAGACGTAATGGCTTGTGCCCTTAAACTATGCGTTTACTGTCCACATATTTCCCATCATGCAAGTGTAGCATATCATATCCTGTGCCAGAGAGCACCGGCCTTGTCATGCATTTATTTTCTATGCACAGAATCTAGGTGGTGAGTGCTCTGCCATTGAATAAATGATTTTCTCGGAAGGAGCTTCGCTTGCAGCGAGTTCAGATAGCAGATCTTAGAGTCTACGGTCCGATGGGAGGTACATTCGGAGAGGGCACCAGCGAACATTTCCGGCAAACAGTACCCGAAGAAAAGGCCCGTCTTTCAAAGTGCGCAACAACTGCAGAGGAGATGCCAAAGATACGCACAATATGCATGCTTCATTTTCTCCATCCACCTCAACATGAAGAATTATTCGATCTCGAGAGTTGGTCGTTCACCTCTTACTGTCACCACCTTACGAAGAGGGATACTGTTGAAAAGCCTAACCGAGCAATAGCTATCGCGAATAGTATGAGCGGATTGTTGAAGAAGGTTGGAGGCAGTTGAAAGCAGAACGATATGCAACAAACTACTCTCTCTTTTTATTATTTATTGATGATAAGACCGAGAACACCTTCAAATTGGAAAATTCGGGGTACTCCCAACATCTAACGCTGCCTGTAACCACCTAACATCTAAATGACGTCTCCGTAATGAGAATATTGGGATAATTTCTCTAACTCAGATGAAAGCCCTGAAACAGACACTAAAGGCATAGTCCACGATGAGATGATGTTGTGAGAAAGGCTCTTTGTAGAAGGTTTAGGAATGGAAGTGCTGATGATGAATATTATATCTATGAAGAATAAAAAACAAGAGACCTAACCATAATAGTGCGTAAAGAGCAAGTGCCAACTGTCAAGCTAGCCTTATTTAGTTAGCTAGTCTGGATTTACACTAAGGAGAAGCACCCTAAGGAGATGGGAAATGACAGAAAGATGAAGATCAATGATGAGTTGAACAGGAATCATATCAACTTCTGAGTAAGAGATGAAAAACATGTAAGTACAGCAATTCTGGAAATATCCCCGATCATCAAGAACGGTACGAGCAAGGTCTTTTCACCTGGAATCCGCCTCCTGTATTTCTGCCTTTATGTCTATCATGCTACTACATGTCACCCCTGATTACAAACGAGCCCAGTAAAAGTGCTGTCAATTGTTTACTGAAGACAGAAACGAAATAGAAGCTGTACAAGCCACCTGCCGTTTGCTAATAGAAAACCTATTATTAATGCAATGCTCACAACACAACGTCTTTACCACCATAATTATCTATTCTCAGAGCAAATCTTACAGGATCTTATAACCAGCTAAGGGACGTTATTAAAACTTCCCCACTGCCAGCTACAATCTAGTTCTGCCTTTTTCACTGCTTTTAAAACTCACGGCTTCTCCCGTTCCACGCATGATACTTTCGGGTACTCGGAAAATCTTGCCAGTCATTTCCGCTTCTCGGCCGCTTAATCGGATTAGTAGCACACGAAAATTAGTCCCGCCAAGGTCCAGCGCCATAAAGTCTCCACATTCCTTTCCGTTAGGCACTGCTCGAACATACGACGGAAGCATTTTCACAGCGGCTGTCTTTGCTAAACGAGCAGAATGAGCAGTTGAATGTGCTTCATCTAATAATTTAGAAAGTTTAAAGTCCTGCTCCCCCAGGCAATGCATCCGAGCTTGGATGCGTGCGTGCGTGCACTGCTATGATTTTCGTATATCACTTCAGAGAAGTATCGATACAGATCATACTTGTGAGGGAGTCTTCCTTTCCTGCATACTTGGAGGGCCTCAGAGCGACTTATCCATTGGTCACAGTAGAACGTCCCTGGCGGGCTCATCAAGGAATACAAAATAAAACCATGCCCATTTTTGGTAAAAACAGTGAGGTCTTGTTACAACCTGGTGCTATGAACTGAACCTGAGACGAAGGAGCTTCCCGAGTACCATCGCAAGTAGACTAGTCTAGGTGGAATAAGCTTGCTGTCAAATTCTATTCGGGTAATCTAGATCGGGCGCTGCGCTCCTCAGCCCCGTCGACAAGACCAAACGGCGACGACTTTTAGATGGCATTCAAATTTAATACCCACCTCAGCTCGGTTTGTCCAAAGTAGAACAGTGCATTGATATCCTTTTTGATGAGACAAACTGGCTAAAAGGAAGTGTCCTACATGCTCAATGGGTTTTTACTCAATATCTTCAGAGAATGTACATTGTGTTCATGTTCTGCACCGGAGCAACATGAACCCTGTGGTTTTGTAAATGAGGTCTCTTTATTTCTTTTGATAATCTTCGGCAGATGTATGAACCTGTTTCTTTCGCCAATCCTTCCTCCATGCTCCTCTCCAAGGCAACCATAATCTCGCGTAACTGTTCATCAGATAACACCAGAGGACGACATCGCTCCTGGATCTGGAAACATCATAAATAAAAGCACACTCGCAAGTATTGATGGGATCTGAAGGAATTTGTTTATCACACAAACATTAAACCTAAAGGGTGACAAACATCTTAAGCTGCGCAAAGTTTTCTTTCTATTCAGCTCAGTCATTACTTACTATATCGATAAGGAAGGATGATCCGCAGGATTTTTTGAGCTTAATCCTTATAAGAATCCTTATAAGGAAACCTCATGAGGTAACTTATAGGAAAACTTTGTGAGTGAAGTGAAATTTTCGAACCATTGGCTCTAATACGGGTGGACTTACTAGCAGTTCAGTGCTTGCATCAATTTGAACACATCTTTTGATAGGGATTTTGGACTTCATCATTCCCCTGACTCTCTATACGGTAGCCTTCTGATGAGGCTTTTCATAAGGTTACCCCGAAGAAATCAGATACCGTAAACGCCTTGTGACAGCGAGTTCCACGAGGCTATCAGCTAAATATTTCCATTTATGAGTTTATGTAGTTTCAAAAACTACAGTTGATGAATGTGCATGAATGAGACGTGGAAAAAGGAAAGAAGTGGGACCCCTCGTTTTTCGCTCTTTCGAAACAGGAAAGTGTGGTCGTCTGCCTCGCCTGAGCCTAAGCTTCTTGTATGTGCGAAGCTCGAAGTACAACGAAAGTTTCAAGAAGCAGTACACTACGTAATAAGTAATACAATAAAAAGCACCCTTTCGAAATCCGATACCGGTCGTGGAGGTCTGACACATTGCAGTTCATCCACGCAATGAAGTACGTCTTTGAGAGCGATGTCGAAAAGCATGGTCAGTGACTAAGCCTGACTGTCGGAAGGAAGGAAGAAGGCGGAGATGACGAAGCAATTCCACCGAGCCCTATTTCATTAGTCATAATCAAAATAAAGTCAGAAACTTATGAAAGAAAGAAGAAATCGCCAGTGACGCATAAAAACGAATGCTACAGATCAATGAGGAGAAACAATCAAACTCAGTCTGTGTCGCGGCAGAGTGAGACGGCAAATGATTGGCCCTGACCGAGGGAAAGATTCGATAGGGAAGGTCATGGATTGGTCAATAACCATCAAGTTATCTAGTTCGCTCAGCTAAAAACCTCTTCGAACTAGCTATTGGAGGGGAGGGAAGGGGTTAGAGTTAATGAGATATGATGCTACAGCGCATTGTTCGGGGTCGGGACAAAAAACTGAGCGGAATGTTTGAGCATCGAATTGCAAGCGCTCGATGCCATCACTACACCTACTCGCCGGAGCCCGCTCTCCGATCAAAAGTCAAAAAATGTACACATTGCATCATTTTTTGTTGCCGGTCGGTGTGAGCTCAAAAACAGGCCAAAGATGTCATGGTACTGCTGTTGTTATGAGGCCAAACTCCAAAGTTCTACGATAGCTACGATATCTCAGTTGCATCCACTGAGCCTGAGCCAAGTCTATGAATTCTGTGGTAAAAGGATCGAAGGATAAGGTCTTGTGGTGTTAATCAATCTCATCTGAGGGATGAGCCCACGCATTCGACTTCCATACAGGATAGTAGTGACATATTGAATGCGTATGGGGCCTATACAATGGCTTGCTTAAGCCTCAGTGTTCTAATACTCCTAGACGAGTGTGGTACCAATTGACTGACTCCGGAGAGATGTAAGGCTTAGTCTAGGCGGATCTCGATCCAGGACTCGAATAAGTGGCCATTCGTTTCATGTAGTGTGCTACTTGCGACTACACCACCTCTGCCCAAATTTGTGGTAGCAAACTTTGTGGTAGCAATTCTTGAGAGGAGATGATGAACAAGTTTGCTGCAGCAACGAGGAGTATCCCGCATTGATACTGTAGCTCAACACTGCTCTCTATGAACTTTTAGCTCCACAGTTGGCAAACTAGCTGTTGGTTCCTCTAGATTGCTGTAGAGGGTCTTAATATGAAGTGCAATACGGTCCATCTAACCGCACAGATCACGATAGTTTTGACGTACTCTACATCAGCTGAAAATCGGAGGTGTCGGTGAATACTAGTGCATTGATCGCGAAGAAAGCAAAACTCGTAAAGTATTAGACCTCCTAAAAGTGATGAAAGCGGAGGTTGTACGAGATAACCATGACAAAAATGTTAATGAGTGAGTATTTGGACGAGATTTCAGTCGTTGAAATTGCGCGAGGAGCTGGCTATATTGAGCCGAAATGCCACAAATTGCCTTCCACTGTCGTAATGGGCCATGAAATGATGTTTGAATTTCCAACATGGTTGTCCTTTGTGAATGGTCAGTCTCCACAACTCCGTTAAAACTCGTCCAAATCTGGGCGCGAAAACCATCCTTATTTGCAAATTGTGCCTTTAGAGGCCTGTTTTCTTATCGCGACAGTAGAAAAACCGACATATATTGAAGACTGGGTCTCGAGCCTTCCCACGGTTTAAGAGAAGTGTATATCGTTACTATAAAATATCAAATTCAAATGTCCAGCAAAAAGAGGAATTATCAAAAATCTAAACAGAAATATCGATTATCTTCATTAACGTACCAAGGGTCAAAATCCGCCGTCAGAAACAAAAAACTGCAAATTTTCATAACAAAATAAAGGATAAGTAAAATAAAAAAATAAAATAAAAAACAAAATGAAAACAAAATAAAGGATTATGAAGTGAATATGGCAGCTGCTTTCAGAAACCGTGAGCAGCATTCAGACTTGTCATCGAAAAACTGAAACATTAATTAACATTGACATTTTAAAGCTCACTCAGGCGCGGATTGTTTCCAATTTGACAGCTGAGGGTCCTCATGACCCCCAGGGTATGTAGAGAGTGAAGAGCAAGTAGTGTATAAAGAAGATATGAGGTAGGTAACTACAGTCGATCGGCAAAGGCAACAATGGTTCGAAAATTTCATTAAAGCCGGTCATAATGAAAAGTCCTCCACAACAGCTTCAAAACATTAAATTCTTCAAGGGTTACCGGTTGAAGATCAGAAGGAAGAGCAGAAGTAGGCTGTTTCAGGAACTCCGATCCGTGTTTATGCCTTCTGGGCAAAACAAAGTTGAAATTATTCAAAGGACTGATCATATCGATTAAACGCGTGGGGTCTTGACTATCGATTTCCGAGATGAAGGGAAAGGACGAGGAGTGAATGAAGAAGGGCGTGAGAAGAAAATTAATCATGATAAGGGGAATAAGCGTATGAAGACCAAGAGACTCTTCCGTTCCTGCTCTCTTCCTCTTCGTTTCTTCGTCCCTTCCTTTATCTCCTTTTTCATATTTCCATTAATTCTCAGGACATATCATGGCTTATCGGCTACATTACAGGGACTGGCTGCCTGACGAAAGCGGCTATGAATCATCCACTGATGAAGACTTCGCCTTACATATGTTTACAAATGACAGCCGTAGGATTTCTCAATGGACTCTGCCACTACTAAGTACTCTGGTAATGATAGGGTTCTGGAGAACCGCCTTGTATGTTTTGATAGGCTCTTCCCGAAATAGCGTAAAGTGCGGTGAAATTTTCGGTGAAATAAATGGGATTACCCAAATTTGACAGTTAAGGGCTCTCAAACTCTAAAAATAGGGGCTGAGGAGCAGGTAGTGGGTGAGTAGATGTACAGACAGATTAGCCTCAGTCGATGGGCAGAAAGAACACTTGCTCAAAAAACTGATGTGATTCATTTGGCTTTTAAAAATTTTTGTTTTCGACTAAATCAGAGATGAAAGGTCAAGATGTTACTAATCGTAATCAGTTTTCCAAGAGCTCTAGAAAAATCAATGCAACCTACTCGAATTTGGATGCCTATTGTGGTGAAAAATCGATTCGAGGGCCTTCAAGTTTTTTTTTGCTTTCTCGAAAATCGATTCGAAGGGAACGTTACTGGTTTGCGCTAATATAAATCTTGATGATATTGAGTGTGAAGTGCCTACCAATCCGGATTTGCCAAAGTCGATGCTGCCACGAGCACTTACGCAAAGCAATCGCTCTAGAGCTGACATCTTCGATGCTCCTTTCATACACGTAGGAGACAGCTCCTGAATGAACGTTGTCGACTTCATGTTCACGGAGTGTAATTCAATTAGTAATTGGCTACACAAGAATCAAGTCGCTGAACAGAAAATAAGGGAAAAGCTAGCATTTGAAGCCTCGTTCCGCATGAGATGAGAACTGAGAGGTAAGGACGAGAGCCTAGGCTCAAGTTTCGCGTTTTTTGCTGAAAAGGCACTTTCTAGAAACATTGCTCGCTTTATATCGGTTCATGAGCAAACGATTTCAGATAGGAGTTCCAGTATAGACCATTTCCATAGGATTCTAAGTTTTGTTAAAGAAAACTGGTCGACGACAAAGGCGCAGTTACAGAATCTGCCGCTTGAATGAAGACTGATGCCTTAGTGCATGGTTGATTCGAGTGTTTGGACGTTCTATCTCCTCTTGCGTTCTGTGACTTCAATCATTCGTGCATAAAGTATTTCTGGATTGGCAATGGGAAATTGTAGCCTGGAAAAGTAAAGGGAGCTCTAACACCCGAATTCCTCATTTCCCACCCTCAGACTGAACACTAAGGATAGTAATTAACAGCATCTAACTGCTAACTTCTGAGCACAGAGAAGGAATATAGCTGTGCACGAAGTTTCACTTGAGGTTACTGGCTCGTAGCATAAAAGCTGGGGGAGGGGAAGTGAGAAGGCGGATGGGGAAGGTAAGAAAAAGTTTCTAATTTGATTTGACCGTAGCTTCATGGTAACGCTGCTCTCTAGATTTTGGGTTCAAGCCCTGAAAGCCTGATGAAAATTTCGAGAATGGGGGGGGGGGGGGGGGGGAAGGGGCGTATGAACTGCTGAATGGTGAGAGTCAAGAGTTGATTACTATCTGTACAAAAACTTCAAATGAAGGTTCACGCTTGTGAATGGCCTTATGAGAACGTGCCAAAATCACCAGAACTCAATTTTACTCTGTTACAGCCTATAATGAAGTGCACCCGAGTACATGGGACTACAGAAGAGAAAAGCATGAGATCAATATAGCAAAAGAACGTTTTATGAAGATGTTTGATTTCCAGAGAAAAGGGGTGGAATTTCTGTTTGGAGAATCTGTTTGAGATTCTTGGTGAGAACGAATGGGCAAATACTTAAAACATCTCGATAAAATTAATAATTAAAACTTGACAGAGGAAATTTGGACAGAGTATAAGAAAACATGTATGATGCAATCCGTGTGGCCTCATCTTGCCGAAATCCAGCTTGAAATATCGAGATTATCGAGATAGCTAGCTTTACCAGGTGAAGAGATGTGAAGTGATAGCAAAAAACACTCGATGCCGTTCCTAGGCTAATACCGCATTACAGATAGAAGTAGACATCACCAAGAGCAATTCGTCTGCAGATCGATCTCTTGGCTGAAGGACTAAGGCCGCAGGCAGCTGCAGCAACCTGCAGGATCGTGTGCTCTGAGAGCGTTCGCACTCCCGCGAAGTGTTCCAGCCTATTGCTTTTTCGTATAAGGCAATGCACTCGAATTGTACAAATGAACCCAGAAATTTGAAGTGAGTTCATCTTGACTGAATGTATAAAAAGACAATAAAAACGTTCTAGGTCACCTATGTGATATCTCACACTTTTGAAGGACAAACTAGATAAATACTGGGGTCTGCACGTGTACTTTGAAGGGCAACTAGGCTAATTGAGTCGGCCTTGTGCGAAAGCACTTTCATGATATCTCTTAGTTCAATCCGTTTATGCCATCAGAATTGATGTCCCGTGAAAGCTCTTCTGTTGAGAATCCTTCACAGAAGAAGATCCATCAAGTATCTCGCCAACGAGGTATGTGTATCCATGCATGCATGTGTGGAGCACTTGCGAGTGTGCGATTAGTAAATGCAGGCATAGCCGTAGGGGAGGGGCTACTGACATCTCAGCGCCATAACAGGCTGCCTAAATGGTACAGATGGCAACTGCGCTTTTAGTGCTCGATTAACCCTCCTCCCCCC
>UZAF01017427.1:20172-41136 GCA_900617895.1 Haemonchus placei
AGATTATTAAATGTTGTGCATATGCCACCAACGTTAATAAATCATTTACTTTCTCAGGGTGACCTTATAATTATGAAACGGTGCAAAAGCCGACACTATCTTTAAAAAATTCGTAAAAAATTTGAGGTGAAGGATGTTGCGACCAAAATTTGAGTACGGAGGTACATTGTGACGAGGAATCTACCAGTGTTTGCCGAAAAATTCCATTCCGGCTGCTTTCTCCAGAATCGCAAAAATCTGGGGTGACCTTATAATTATGAAACGCACTGTACAATGACTTGCGGTGGCCAGCCGATGTACAAATCAGTGCTTTTATCGTCCCAGACGAGCGTGGTACCAATTCACCGACCCCGAAGGGATGGAGGGCTTGGTTGGCTTGGGCGGGCATCGATCCAGGATTCGAGCCTCTGACCGTACGTATGATATAATGCGCCACTTGCCACTACACCACCTCCGCCCTTATTTTCTTATAGCCCGTCACTGTAGAGAATGACTTCAAATGAATCATCCTCTACATGCATATACGAAACGCTGGATCGGAATCGTAGCCCACTACCGATGATGTCAACTGTAGTCCTAGCGGATTGATGAGTCGGTGAAAGGGGAAGCGACCATGTAGGGGTAAATACGCGCCTAATGTCAGTCGCGAACTTCGAGTTACGATTCCACGCTTTCAGAATTGCTAGATGAACACGTCCTTCCCATTATAACGTATTCAGCCCATGTGGCATGTGGGAGGTCAAACCCCTGATTGGTCAGGGAATGATCGACCGCCAAAGAGGCACAGTTTTGGCGGGAAGTATTACGAAAAAGAGGGCGAGAAGCGTTTCAAATGTCTTCTTGTCTGCGGAACCCAGAAGGAGCCCAAGCCCAAACTGCGCCTCTTCCCACCCAGCTTCAACTGCCCGATCCGATTCGCTAACCAGCCCCGAGGACTCCATCGCCTGGACTGGACCCCGAGCATCATAGTGATCTTTTTCTTTATCTTTAGTGGTCTTTTTTTTATTCTTTGCTGTTTATTGTTATTTCATTTGATTGTTTGTCGTTTTGAATTTGTCGTTGTCCGCGTATCGGATAAATTTATTGGGTTTCGCGTGTCACAGCCGTTGTAACAGTTCCACTTCGAGAAACTGGGGTTCGGTACTACACCCAACTATTCGGTGTTCGCACCTTCGCATTTGATCAGTGCTTCTCGAGAATCATCGCGAAATGTTCCTATTAGCTCCCAACCCTGTCGCAATATCTTTCCTCAAGAATCGCTCCAATCGCATCTCTTTTTTTCTCAAAAGTGAAATTATGTGTGAACATCCATTATTCATTGAACTTCTCTTTATATGACTCATGCTTTATTAATTTACATCTAGAAAATTGTCAGATCATCTCGAAAATTTTCAGCAACTGCTCGTTCGATTGCTGTAGACGCTCAACAAATTCCGTTGGCTGAAAAACTTATGTTTATCAATCTTTTCACTAAACATTCTTATCGTCCGCTTCGTAGTGTCAGTTATCAGTTCTGAAGCGCATGCCACAACCTACTATTTTACAGTAATACGATCTTTAGAGTAGCCGGCAATCAAGTTAAAAAAAACAGCATCGTTGCAGTATATTGAGTTTCTGTTCCTAATAATCACAACGTACAACGTTTGTTTTGCTCTGTGTAATGCAACGATTGACTTCGGGTCGCTTTTAATTTTGAGAGAAATAATGGAGGTCAGAAAAAAGTTTTTCCAGAAAGTTTATTTTCGCAAAAGGAGGGTAAGCCTGAGAAGTAAGATTAGCGTCGTCACATTCATGGAGAGGACACTCGCCCGATCAAAGTATTTTGGAGAAACCACAGCTCCACTGTCTTCTGTTCTAATGCATGCTTCTCTTGTTAATTTAATTGGTTCTAGAGTTGTTACCAGGTATTAGCTTCCGATGTGGCGTAATATATTCGAAAGATGATCTTGAAACAGATGATTTCGCGAGGTTCTGAAGATCGCTGATGTTCACAAGGAGCTGCTCAGAAAAAGAAGAGTTACATTCGAGGAAAAAAGGCAAAGGTTCGGAAGCTTCTCAGGAAAATGGTCAAGAAGGGTTAGCTAGTTGGCTCGCTGAGTAACTACTAAATTAGCCAGTTCGAGTTCTTAAGGCCTTTTTGAGGCTTTGTTTAAGAGAGGATGATCTCAAATCGACGTCATACCTGGATCAACCAGAAAGGCAATTCTTTTTGGAGTCAACATAGTAGCTTGCAGATCAGGGCAGGATTTTTGAATACGACTTTCTTTATAGGGGTAATAGATTAAATACCCACTTATGAGCCTTTTGAAAATGCGCCATGTTGTTTGACGTCCCGCTCTTGCAAGCAGAACCTAGAACTCTGAACTCAACCGATCGACACGGAAAATTAAGGTTTGTACGAAAGTGCTGTTCTGTTAGTGGTCGCTCTTGTGGTTCGGTCGCTCTAATTCCATAAAAAATTTTCCGTGTCGATCGGTTCCCTAGTAACAGCGTCACTTGTCCCCAAAAATATTATAGTCTTCTGAAAACGAACACAGGGAAGGACATTACATACGATGGAAGCGAAACCTTTTTGACTAAGCGGTATCATGTTGAGAATGCGATTTGTTTCTCAGCCGTCATGGAGATACAAAAGAGGAAGGAGCAGATGAACATAAAAATGCGAATTTCCGATTATGATAGCGTTTGACGAGTCTGGTGTATATAACGAGAACAATTGCGGAACGTGTTGAAGGCAGCCTGTATTGATGGCCATTTTGTAGGGGAATTGAATATATATCCCTGTTGATGGCTGCGAAGTGAGCTACTGGTATGATTCCAGTTCAAGTGAGAGATTAGCCTTAGGGTATTATACTATACCTGGTTTGCCACTTGGTAGTTTGAGAGAATAGGTGTTTGTTTTTAGCTGACTTGTTGCCTGTTACTTACTTAAATGTCACGTACCAATCGCAATTTTACATCATCTTTGCCTTACGAGTGCAACTGAAGCGTGCACTTACCGCAAGAACAGCCTTCAGCATCTGCGGTGACAGTTCTACCAGCAGGTGCGGATTGAAGGTTGAAAAATGGCACGTTCAGATGAAAGAGACCGGGAAGGTCTTGCACGGGACATGCGCTAACTCGTCGATCTTTTCGTTTTGAAGAATTAGTTCTTTTTAACTTCGTAAGATTGTTTTTGTAGAGGAAATTTAAGGCTTCTTCGCAACTCGTGCTTTTTAATCGTCAAATAACATTTGCAACACAAATATCCCATCCGTACTCGTTTCCGTTGGAAGCCATTGCGTCCCTTACTAGTGGATGTTCGGAGAGAGTGGTCGCCGGTCCGGTCGCCGGTCGCTAGCGACTGGTCGCTCGACTGATCGCGCGGGACCGTCCACGGCGGCACCCATAACTAGCGCGGCCTCCTCGACCGATCGAGCGACCAGTGGCGCGATCAGTCAAGCGACCAGTCGCTAGCGACCGGCGACCAGTCGCGCTACCGGTCGTGGACTATGAAAGATGCCGAAGCTTATTTCTTCTTGGTGAATGTAATGACTTTCAGAAAAAAAGGAAAAACGATTACTCACCCTGATAACTGAGTCCAGGAGTGAAAGCATAGCCACGATTTAATCCATAACCATAAACTGTCACGCTGAAATCGTGCTACTGGAAAGTCGCTTATCTTTGTTACTCAAGAAAAACTAACCCAAAAGTGATTGGTGCCCATGGCGTATCGGCTCCTACAAAGGAAACCGTATGTTTCCCTCCTTTCACGGCCACATCAACGAAGTAGGAGTTGCTTCGGCCCATTCTTAAAAATTTTGTCATTTCGAGATTTTAGTAAGTAATGCCTTAGTAGGTTCGGGTCAATTTCAAGATTTGGAAAAGCTTCATCGGAACTATGTTAAGTCCTGCATGGTCAGCTTCACCCAGACATACGTAGCAATCACCTTGTGAAGAGTAATCCATTAGGGACGTAGTTGTCGATTTTCACAGTTCCAATGCACTCCAGCGAGGAGCAGATGACTCTGATGAAATGTTGTAGGTTCAGCTGTTCATCCAATGTTGGCGCGACTCTGTTGATGTATTACTGTCATTACGAGTTACCATCATTAATTACAAATAAATTACAATTGTACTGGAGCAGTTTCCATGAACGTAGATTTATTTCTCGTAATCTAACCTTGCTTAGGCAAAAATACTCTATCAAAGTTCTACACATCGATGTTGAATGAAAACGTTCCACTCCGTTCTACTAAAAATTGCCTCATTGTGCCTTGCGTTTATACTTCGTTTCTCCCAATGGGTGTTTTCAAAGAGCTTACGAGAAGGTGAATGGTCCTTGGCTGAAGCTAGAACTTGACGGAACATTCGCGAAGAACGGTGCTCCCTGATTTTGCGAGTTGGAGCTGCCTACCTGCATGGCATAACCATTACTTTGAAAGGATTAATAATGGGTAAATGCTGGCACGTACCGCGACCACGTAGATTGGACCATTAGCTCGGACATAGCTTCCTGTCCTAGTCCCAACTATCAGATAGGAGTCATGACCGAATGGACCGCCATCTACCTGGACCTCGTCTAGATAGACCACAGTGTTTTCCTTCTGAAAGTGAGAATATTTCAACAAATTATAAATTTTCAGAGCAGATACACTTTGTTCTCACTCAGGTTGGTAGAGATTACATACTGTGAGAACGGTCAATGCAGTGACTTGGCGAAGCAACCTGGTCGTCAATGCGGTCTTATGCTCTTTCCAGCTTAATCATAAATGAAGCTGATGGTGAAGCTGGTATCTTTAAGTATCTTGATCGCTGTGCGCCTCTTCCTGATACTGACTGCCTGTTAAACATATTTCCGTTGAGCTCAGAGTAGCGGTTAAGTTCAGAGCTAGGGCGATGATGTGAGTTCCTTGAAAGGGCACACATTTGACCGTAGTTGACCATGAGAGGAGCATTAAAATCAGCTTATGGAGCTATTCCCGGTGATTCAAGCTAGTGTTTTGTGTTTTGGTCGAACATATCTCGTGCCTATAGCGCTAGTTGCATGGCAGGGTCGGATTGTGCGATGTGGTCCTCACCCCGTCCAGCAGCAGGATTGATATTCCTCGATCGATCAAGTCTCGCGAAAGTTGATGAATCTATCCAACAGAGGAACCCTTACCTCAAAAAGGACCATGAATTCTCCTATATCTTCTGGTTGAAATTTATAGTAGGCGGCATCTTTTGCCCAGTTTGATGACGGTGCAAGCATCAACACCTGAACAAAAGCACTTCTAGTTCCATGTGCAAGCAAAAAAGATTTGGAGGGCCCTCCTGAAAAAGGTGCCTTCACGTGCACCTTTTTTAGGTGGACCTCCCCCCCTAATCTCTAGATGTTAACTAAAAAATCTCGTCCAGTTCACCAATCACCTGACCTCATAACTACAGTGGCTAGGATTGTAGTACCCGTACCCACAAACTGATCCAGAGATCACTGCTACTGGTTTGTCCGAACTTACGGCCACTGTCGTCTGAAAAGAAACTCATTACATTTCCAAATAGAAAAGACCCGGCCGTCTGACTAACCTGGGTGTAGTAGGTGGCGATTGTGAGTTGTTCTCCGCGATTCAGTACAGTGGGTGCCGTGTATAAGTAATTCATTTGAACCTACAAATTACAACTTTCATCAGTAATTAAATAAACTGAAAAGTTTTGACGGCATTCGTTTCAGTGGTATTTGAGCCCGTTGGACTCGCATGTGAAACTTTACGACAACAAGGGCGTCGATTCAACCAAAGTTCTTCTTTAGACGTTTTGGTTGCCTTGATGCTATCACCTTCACTATACTTTACTTTGAAAACTAAGAAGACTACTGTCATGATGCTCTTCCGAAGGACTGGATCAATTATGTGATTCCAGCCTAATGCATATATGTAATTCTTGCAATATAACACTCTTTGAGGGCAGAGGTGCCCGGATCGATATCCGCCTGGGCCAACCCAGCCCTCCATCTCTCCGGGGTCGGTTAGTTGGTACCAAACTCGTCTGGGAGGATAAAAGCATTGAATTGCACATCTGGCCACCGCAAGTCATTGTATAGGCCACATACTTACTGCGGGAGCGCATCCCTCAGACGGGATTGATTAACGCCAAGAACTTTATCCTAACTTTAACACTCCTTACCTCCTTATTCAACTATCTCTGTACCTGACTGGAAGTCTTGGATTTATCCGGAAAGTTTGGGAAGAGGACCTAGGCCAGCCAGGAACGCCAGAGTTTTACTGCCTGTCTCACGTACCACGAACTCCGACGGTGTATGATTCACGTAGTATACTGAGGACAATCAGTTCAAAAAGTTGCATCCTGGTTTCAAAGCAGCCAGCAGATCAGAAAAATGGGCAAGATAGAAAGCAGGCCTGCTGATGATATGAAGCTCTCAAAAGGGCTTTCATAAGTAAATTGATCACTTCTTTTTCTGTCGCAGATTGGTACAGAAATAGAAAAAATAGGAAGATGACAGAGATGACCAGTGATTGAGGTGAATCGACTGTGCCAGGGATGTGCGGAGATCAACCAGGTGCCACTTGGGAATCAAAACGCTCTATGGACGGCGTGCACAGTCAGGTGGGTGAGGTTTGTAAAGAACTTCGGAGCTGCAACCTGGCCTCGGTCTTAATGACGGATCTCGGAGGAAGAATGAGTTCCCAGGAAAGAAGATATTCGCAAAATGTTCGAGTGCATAAAGTGCACAGTACAACTATGAAGGCTGGCTATAAAACTGTTTTGAGGGTGGTAGGGATTGCGAATGGTAGACGAAAAGCTGGGTCTAGGATGAGCTCGAACTCGTATTCTCGCTCTCTGTGCTCTTTACCCCTTAGGAAATTTTACAGCATGTGTAGTGGAGAAAGTGCCTATTGTGCTTATAGCACAAAGCAAGTCCGAGACCGGGAGTTTTACTGAGAATTCGAAATCCTCGTGAAAGCTTCTGCATGGCTTGCCCAGAAGTACGAAATGCTCAGGAACGATGTGTACAGTTTGGTTTTGAGGCTAAGATGGTATTGATGGTTGAGTTTTCGATTTTCACAAGGAACACACGAAGTGGATGTCCCACTAAGGATATGCAAAGCTAGAAGTGGGACTCAAGCAATCAGCCATAACCTACGACAATTAAACCGGTACATTATTAAGAAATTTTTAAGGAGGTCATCAGTGTTCTTCAACTTAATTATTCACGAAGAAGTTTCGTATGAAGCAAGTACGGTAGCTATGATATAATTTAGTCTTCCCACAGATCGAGGTATGCCTTTTTTTCTGAAAAGATAATGGATTGAAGTGGAACTGAAGATTACCGTACCGTTGTTTGATCTTGCGTGGCAATGATAGTGATGATATTTGTCGACTGATAGCTCTGGAAAACGTGAGAGGACTCGTCCCCGACCACGTGGTACTCCAACCCGAGTTGGCAGATCTAAAGAAGAAGACTGAGCATGACTTTGGCAGATGGCAGAGCATCCAACCTTACCGGTAGAACGACGAACTTGTCCTCGCCTCCGCCAGCGGTGAGGCTGTTGCTTGCGATCAGTGAAATGGTGACGTTGGAGTCAACGAACAACACTTTGGTCTCTATCACTGCATACTGGAGGTACTGGTCCATGTAATCGGTCTGAATGTCAGCTGGAGTAATGGCCACCTGAAATGGCAACCATTTTCCCTCGTAGGATTGTCACCCTTTACAATGGGATCTATTTTGAGACTGCAAATGGCTATGTAATAGTTCACCCGATCATTTGATGCTCCTGATTGGTTTTCTTCGAAAAATGGTAATACCCTTCGCTCCCCAATCGGTATGGAAATTTGATTGTCAAACATGAGAACAACAAATGCTTACCTTTCAGGGGACGTGTGTTTCTCTTCCTTATTAAAACTACAGGAAATCAATGCGAAGTTGATTGCCATGAACAGCATTACAGAATTTTCAAAGTTGATTTTCATAATCGCAGCCATAACCCTGGCATCTGGTGAAGGTACTACTAGGTTGCCGTGTGATTTTTGTCCATATACCTGTGTTCTTGTACAGCCGTGACGGGCTGTGGCTCCGGGCCAATTATCACTTCAAAGGTGGTCCTCGGACCCATGACGCCGCACAGGCGAAAGAGGTCAAAACTTTCAAGAATGGTGATAAGACAACTTACCCACCTTAGTACGTGCTGAGGATTGGTCAGCCTATTACCGAGTCTCAATCATATCGACCATACCTTTCAAGAGAAAAATTGCGATTTTCCTCATCCTGACTTGGAGACACAGGGGAACGCTTTTTGTCGGAAATAAAGAAAAATCAACGTTGACTGCCTCCAATCAGTGATTCAAGCACTTTAGAGATGACTGGAGGGCATTATCAAAAGAGAAGAGATCGTCTTCGAAAATGAGGATACTAAACTTAGCATGAGCTAACGCAAATCGCGTGAAAACATTATTTCCACTCTGTTTCCACTTTGTTCGAACTATTGAATCGTTATGACCATCAAGATTCTAGGATTGTGTTAACTTACACTTTCATCACACTCTTTCATAGGGGAAATTACACAGTTCTGAACAAGATAAGTTCGGATAGAACCAAAACGGTCAGAAATTATGAACCAACGTAACAGTATTATGGCCCATTACACTTGACCGCACTAGTTTGGTCGTAACCTTGACAAAGCCTGTGCCTCTCCTTCATTTGCGAATGACAGTGCGAAAAATGTGAAAAGATATCTAATGAAGCCGTAAGGCCCAATCTTGTAGGGACCAGCGAGCACAGAGGAGCGTACGCGAAGCCTGTTGCTCAACCAAACAGCAGTTTTTCTAAACAGTCTACATTATTGAAAGGCATGAGAAAAATGGCACCCCAGCATTCGATGTGGATATTATCTAAACACAGCTAGTACGGCCCTCGAGCATGGAGAAAAACCTTGAGAGGTGGGATGCACACTCTTCGATTGGGTTTAGGTTAGTGACTGGTTTCCCGTTTTAATAGTTCCACAACGGATGATCCTCTTCTTTACAGACAGGAATGATAAGATTTCATTTAGCATATTGTTGTTTAGTGAAAGCAAATGTTGTAGTTCAAGGGCTGGTAAAAATGTCAATCCTGAAAGTTAAACTCTGATGAAATGTTTCTGAATGTCTCTGATAATCGTCCTGGATCATATCGAACGAAACTCAGAAATAGCTGCATTCTGCTATAACTGCCACTTCTAATTAATTAGGTCATGGCTTCACGTCTTACAGCAACCGTAGTCTAGGGCACTATTGTCATCGGACAGCATAAGCAAACCAAAGAATGATGATGTTACAGTACTTACCGTCTTTACTTCTCCGCCTCCAACGAGAGTGTTTATTGTGGTGAAGTTCGAATACGGGGAAGTGATCTAAAATGTAGCTCGAATCTTGAGTACCTTAGGATGCGGGTTACTCACCGTGACGGATGCGATCTGATCGGTTGGGTTTGTGATGGATAGGGCGAGATTCTCAGTGTAGGAGGTGTCCTTCGCATTCAAATGACTGTTCAAGTACGAGTAAACAAAGGATGTACCTAGAACTTTTGATTACGGTGTCAAGTCATTCCAGCAACCATCACTCAGAAAAACATAGCACCTTGAGCTATGGTGGTTGCAGCTGCCGACAACGGAACTGCGTTCATTTTTGCCAATTGTAGATGCCGTGGCAACTCGCTTATTCGACCTCAACATACAGGAGCAACTTACAATGAACTCTAGGAGAGCAGCACGGAACTCACCGTGTCGAATACCAATAGACGGCTCTGCAGCAACATCAATGGCCAACAGGAAAGGAAGTAGAAGACGTAAGGCCATTGTCTGAGAGAGTAGTGCTTCTCTTGGTCGTCGTTTTCAAAAAAACGCAGACTTGCTACTTACCCTATAGTGGGACCCTGTACACATTCGTAGGCCAATGGTTGTTGCAAGAACAAGACGATTTCTTATCAAAAGCTTAGACTAAGCGCCATGCCGAGCAAACTCTGCGCCTCTTATCTAAAGCCAGCTTACCGCCTAAGAAAATGAAGTTGCCAGTCTGGTGAAATCAAATGCGAAGAAGGGAGTTTATTCATCTAGCCAAATAGTCCACTCCGTGCAGAACGGAATAGTTAAGATGAACTGGTTGCAGGAACACGCTTAACGCTTAACTCTTCATAGAACTTGCATTATTACGTTGAAAACATTTAGACGAAGACGAAAATGTTACTCGCAAAAGACGTTAGCCTCCACCAATTCTGTAAAAAAATACAATTTGGGTAACCATGATGCCAACTATACAGAACCGGGCACAAAGCTCTTGGAGGTGAAATTTAAAACTCTATCTTGCGAGTGATCGAGAGCAGGATCGGTATTTAAACACCAACTGATCTACTCGTGAACAAGTTCAAAATAGACCGTTGACGATTTTTAGGCCTATCCTCAGACACTCGTACTCGACGGAATAGTTTGTGTGACAGTTTTGCTCTAAGTCCCCTCCTGTTTTAGGTAGAATGTTCTTAAATGGCGTAAGGGTCATTTCCAAAGCAGTACTTGTATTCAACTGCTGAATTTTTGAAACGGTCATGTCACACAAACGTAATTAAGGCGAGAGAATCTTGCTATACGAGAGGCACGGCGTATCTACAGTATCGGCTCGCTAAGGCTCCACAGGCTTTCGAGAGAATCAACTTCGAATGTTTGCACATGGGCCAGAATAAGCTGCTTCTCCCGCTGCCCCTCCCACTTCTACACCACTTTTTCTGCTGGTCTGGAAGTATACGTGATCCTATCGAAGAAGGCGTCTTCCTGGGTGGTGATGATTTTCATGCGATATGTCGACGGAATTTTCGAGCCTTCAAAGAATGGGGGTGTTTTTCCCATTACAATTTCTATGGCCAAGTTGTAACAACTGGTAGAAAATGCATAATTGTTCCATAGTTGAGGTAACGGTGGTGCTCCAGAAGGCTGAGGTAACGGTGGTGCTTCAGAAGGCTCTGCTACGCTGTTCTATAGCGACGCATTTGGTGCATGCCGTAAAATTGGAATTAGGAGCGTTGCGAAACGGCACGGCGTATCTACAGTATCGGCTCTCTAAGGTAAGATGGCGAATCAACAATTCTGGTCGTATTAACTCTGTAATAAACGGAGTTTTGATCCACCATGTAATTGCTACGCTATTCTCTAGTTATAACTTTGCCCAATTCCGAGAGCTTGTCTTTCTAATTACATGAGTGTTCTTGAGTGGAGATACAATTATACCATTCGAAAAGTTTACGTTGAAGATGAAATGTCAAACACTCTCTGACTCAAAAAGGGCCCATCAAAAAATACTAGGTTGAGTCATAAGTCCTCGGACAATATGATAGTGATGACTTCTAGCGATCATAACTCGGGAAAGAGGTGACGAATATTAACGCGCGAGGCACTGTTAGATAGAGTATGGAAAGCTCTTCCAAATGCATACTGGAAAGCGCACCCAACTGTTTCCTTTCCCGCAACTGTGCCTCATGATTTCAAGTCGTCGCAACTCCACATCCGCAAAACCATCATGTTTATTTTTTTATCGGGTCATGAACCCGCGGCAATCGGTAGAGGTATGAAGGACTTTCACATGCAGGACGTGTACAATTTACAAGTGACACTAGAAGTTCGCATCGGGCGACTATTCCATCGGAAATGAAGACCGTCCGGGACGCTCAATGGAGTTGGATGTGGACGTGCTGCGAAGCCAGGTGGAAGGTGATCCGCATCAAACTACTCGTGAACTGGCAGTCACCCTTGGGGATTCAGTCCACAATTATTCGTGGATTGAATTCAATCGGCAAGGTGCGAAAGCTCGGCCGTTGGGTGCCTCATGCTACGAAGCAGTATGAAATAGACCGCCGCGACGACGTTGCACTTTCTCTCCTCACGCTCAAGGGCACCNAAGTGGATGTCCCACTAAGGATATGCAAAGCTAGAAGTTGAAGTTTTTCAGAGTTATGGACTATCGATCGAACTCATCAACGGCTGGGACTCAAGCAATCAGCCATAACCTACGACAATTAANATGAAGACCGTCCGGGACGCTCAATGGAGTTGGATGTGGACGTGCTGCGAAGCCAGGTGGAAGGTGATCCGCATCAAACTACTCGTGAACTGGCAGTCACCCTTGGGGATTCAGTCCACAATTATTCGTGGATTGAATTCAATCGGCAAGGTGCGAAAGCTCGGCCGTTGGGTGCCTCATGCTACGAAGCAGTATGAAATAGACCGCCGCGACGACGTTGCACTTTCTCTCCTCACGCTCAAGGGCACCTCAGTGGCTCGAGTACCTAGTCACCAGGGTTGCAAAGTCGAACCTCTACTCTAACGTTCACCGGCGTGCTCAATGGATTGACAAAGGTGCGGATGCAGAAGACTCCCCCAACCCAACGTACATGCCAAGGAGGTTATGCTCTGATTCTGGTGGAGCGTTCACGGTGTCGAATAATGGGAGCTGCTAGACGAAGGATGCACAGTGACCGCACACGTCTACATTACACAACTGAGGAATTTGAAGGCGCATCCCGAAGCTACACGTCCACGGCAGCACAAAGTTTACTTCCAGCACGACAACGCTCGCCCTCGCATTGCAAGAACGACCAAAACTGAATTGACGAATTTCTGCAGAACAAGTTTACCACACCAACCATGTTCCTCAGATCGGACACCCTCGCACTGCCACCTTTTTCCCCATCTTCAACGTCATCTGGATGGTCAGGACTTTCAAAACCGCGACGACATCAAAATGGCACTGGTGCAGTTCTGCAAAGGCCAGCTCCCAGCGTTCTAAAGCGAGGGCATTTACGATCTGCCCAAGCTTTGGCAGAAGACCATCGACGCGAATGGGGCATATTTTAAATGATTCGCTATTGTCGTTTAAAAATTGTAAGATAAGTATTATCATTGCCAATTTGTCCGAGGACTTATGACTCAACCTATCTTTATATGCTGATTGGGCAACTGTTGGCATTCCACTATCAAGAAAACAGCGCAATTTTTCGAGGCTCGAATTTTCATTCTACTACAAGGAGATGTCTATAATGCTTGGCTACTGGTAAAGACGGGAGTTCATAACGGCAAGCAACTTTCTGTGATTGGAATCCTTTCAATTTCAATTTTAATTTTGAGTAGATATTTCTGTACGCTCATGTTTGCTCTCTTGCTGTTTTTCCAGGCAAATTCATTCTCTTTATGGAGGCTTCTGTCTTCTAAGTTAGGCACATCTTTGAGTGTATGAAACAAATAAATAATTGAAGAAACGCAAAACTGTGCCTTCTACGTTCTCTACCAGTCATGCGCGATCAGTCACATTCTCCAGGTCGGTAAGCTAAACAGAGCCCGGCTCCAACTACTTGATTTTATCTCTTGATGTTATTACAATGACTGCCTAAGATCAGAAGCCATATTCCGCAGCCAAATCCTTCATTTTTACATATAAGTTTATGCGGGTGAAACAGCTCCACTGAATGAAGTATGGTTGCTAGGATGACTGCTGACGCGGTCTTCAGCCGGTGAAGGCCTCCTTCTAAACAACATTATCGATTTTCATTCGAAGAGAAGAATACTTTACAGTCTTTATGAAGTATCCATCCCACTCTCCTAACGTTAATCCTGACTGGAATTGATTTCGAGGGAAAGCGATCCCATGAATGCGAAATATTTCAAAGAATGAAGTTCTTGAAGTACGGCGTACTGGGGTTCAGCAATATGTATACTGTAATAGGATAGCGAAAAAACCTAGAAATATTGCAACAGTGCAAGATATGAGCGCCCGCAGGTTCAATCCCCATTCAGAGAAGTAGTTGCGTTTGAATGAAAAGGAAAACCATACAATAACTGTACCTACAGCACCGCACAGGGGCAACGGATGGACCAGTCATTGCTTCTATCCCTCTACACCAGCCTGAATCTAATTAACCGATTTTAGAAGAAAAGGGCTCGAATGATTCACAGGGCTTCGATCTGGAACCCAAAACTACATGAGAAACTTGGAAACTATTGTTCAGTAGAATTTCATTTGACTTTAGGATGAAAATCAATAAATATTTATTGCTTCCTGAATGATAAATTACTATGAATATTAAATTAGTACTAGGAGGATCTACTTGACATCTGAACATGAGATTGATCACTGAGAATCGACGAGATTCCCTGTTCACCGGGAATCCGGTTGAGATTAATTTTGGTGACCACTGTTGTTGGTCACCACTGTTGTTGGTATGGGGACGATCCTGCAGGGGGTGGTGTATCCCATGCCGCAACGAATGGATTCGTTCCTGTTGAGAATCCCACATCGGTTGGGGGCGGCGCTTGCCCTGAATGCATATTATTGTCATTACTAATGGGTGTGTGGGATGCAATGAAAGAAAGAGTATCAAAAATTCGGACAAATGATGCTCTATTATACATAAATCCATGATTTGATGCACAATGGTGGCTTCAAGGGACTACCAAGTCTACAAAATAGAAGATACTTTTTTCATGCTTTTCTTTTCGCCGAATGTGAGTCTCCACACAACGTTTGCTATTATTGGGAGAAAAAAGCCGACTATCAAAGGCACAGTTTACGATAATTTTGACTACTCTTTTTAGGTTGAAAAGCGGATGTGTTGATGTAGAGGAACACATCGATGGCGAAGAAAGCGAGAAAATCCGCCTACTTCAAGCTTTTTCAAATTGGTGAGAGTGGAGGCTGTACGAGAGCGCGACAGGAATGGCATGTAAGGGGATTTTGGACGAGATTTAAATTGCTCTCATCGTGCAAGGAGCTGACTACATCAAACCATAACTGCCAAGAACTGCCTTTCACTGTCACTATGGGTCATGACAGTTGTTTGAACTTCCCACATTGGTTTCCTTATGAATGGTGCAACCTTTACAAAGCTGTTGAAACTCGTCCACTAGAGGTGTGGCATTCACACGATACAACCTCTAGTTCCTCATTGCACTCTATCCGGGACGTTTTTCGCCGTTATAACGACAGGCATGGTACAAGGGAGTGCCTCGAATTCATACTATAGGTAAATCCCTGAAACCATTTATATCGTGAACTGTGCCTTTCAGTAGTCACTGTTTTCACTACTTTATAACACACAGACTCAACAGACAACCAGCGATTAGGGCAACAAGGAGGAAGAGCGTCAGTGACGAGTAGGAGTCATATCCAAATAGGGTCTATTTTGAAGCTCCGCGTTCATGCTATAGCTGAATAGGGTCAGAGCTTAAGCAAGCATTTCGTGGTGGTCACGAAAAATTACTTCTTTGAAGATAGATCTACTGCTAAATACGAAAAGAGCCGAAGTCGGTAAGTGTTTCAAAAACCTGACAATGGCTACAATTCCACATGTTTTGTTGAAGAGGTTACAGGTATTGCATTCCTTCTCAAGTGACCGATACAAGTTATGGTCTACCCACATGTGTACGCACACGAATCAGCTTATGGGGTGTACTTACAACCTGTACTCATTTTTTTTAAACATATTTTCGAATGACTTCACACAGCTAGTATTGAGGTTTAACAGTGGAAAGCTGTACCCAGAGGCAAGCAGATATCACGTACAAAGAGTGCTGCAAGCTATCAACTACTCAAAGCGACAACGACTTACCTTTCTGCAATTGTTCTACTGCTGGTAACGGCGCTAAACTGATTGGCACTTCACTTTTCGTGGTTCCATATCCAGCTGTAAAAGGTAGTTTACAAAAAAAAAAACGTTACAGAGCAAGATGAAGAAGCGCTACGGAAATGGGAAGCTGTTTTTGGCATCTCTCTTGGGATCTATCCACGATTCAGGCAAGTTCCGACGAACTACTTACCGTTGCTGCTTCGATGATTGAGCGCTGTCACGTTCCAAGCCTCTTCCTCTGGCTTCGGCTCCGCCCAATCCTGAACAAGCCATTTTTGTGTAGATCAAGGAAGGTGAAGAGTGGAACTGTCGGTTAAAATCTAGCAATACGCAATTCGCGCACTCCCTCTACAGAATTTGTTCGTTTGTTAATAGAAGCTAAAGAACTACTCGTTCACGAGTCCGATTCGAAGTTGGATTCAATAAGGTTTTCTTCGTAAAAATCACGACTGCGATAATAAGGGGCTTCTTTTTCCATTTTCCCTTTTGAGAGATCGACAGTCATTTTCGTGCGTTGTGATGGTTAGAGGGAGATAGGCTTCACGAGTCAATCCCGCTACTCCCTAGCTCATGATTCTTCGGAGCACACGGATTGGTTGATTACGGCTTCATTTTGACTGGGCAAGGAAATCTACTGCATATATGAAACACTACTGATGATCATAAGGAATAGAGAAGCATGAAAAAGAAGCATTAGCAGTTGCCAAACCATACTTGCAGTTCTCCAGAAGCGTAGATAGCATAGAAAGTAATGCCGGTGAAATGAATCAGACTTGCTAGGAGAAACACCTGAAAACTTATAATCAAGAACATCAAAGAGAACGCAAAACATAATTTGCTAGATGTGTTATATGAGTGGAGGTGGTGTAGTGACAGTAAAGAAGCCGGTAACGGCGTTTCTCGGTGTGGGTGGTTGTTGAAAAGAATCACTACTTTAGAGAGCATGATTCAAATTGACGTACCTTCACCCAACCATGAGGCCCGCTTTCGGTGAACTTTTCAGTTACAATCGGACAAGTGAGGCCGGCTAACGTTCCAATTCCATTTGAGAATCCCATGAGGATGGCCGCGTAGCGGGGTGCAATATCCAAATGATTCACATTGAATCCTAGGATCAAATCATCTATTTGTACGAAATGGAGGTTTCGAGTGGTAGAGAGGCTTGAGGACTCAGGAAAGAGCAACATACCTGAAATGGCGAATCCCGAACAGCCGACGGCCAGCACCAGAGCTAGAATAGCAGTCGATTCCTTATTGGTATATGCAACGACAAGCATGAACGCTGCTTCACCACCGAATCCTGAATGGGCGGTATATTATCGCATATGATTTCAGGGAGGACAATGTTTTGAAAGCAGTCTTCTGTAGCCATAATGTTCAATATTGAAGATAAAGAGCGGGGGTCAAAAGTGCCTAGTGGTGTACCATCACGAACATTGCCACTGTATACCGACCGAATCTTGGAATGATTCCGGTCCAGGCACACCATGCGCCCAACGCCCACTATGATCCCTAACAGACGTCACATGCGGTCCTATCTCACGAAAGGCATTGATTGTAGCCAGAATTTTTACTTCATGAAACCATCTCTACGACCGCACATGCGCGGCTGAGAACAATGCGGTCTGACCTGGTGGCAGCGATGGAGGTCGCGCCGTTGCGGATTTGGTCTATATGATACCTTGGAGAAGTTGTGGAGAGGAATATATAGAGGAGGCGGCGGGACCTTTTCATGTGCGTGTTAGGAAGCATTAGGAGAGAAAGGCTAGGTCGAGTCTCCTAATGCTCCAGGTTGTCACAAGTTGAAACTGATAGCCTGGTATAGTGAAGACGATTTTGAGGTCAGCGTCGTGGTCATATCACAGGAAACCTAGACAGCCGAGTACAAAACGTTGAAGCCATTTTGGTTCTGGGTACAGTATGCAAAATTGAATTGTAAGGCGGGTGGAGTGTGTGCCAATAACTCGGGATCTAATTCCCCCGCATAAGGTTAGCCTTAAAGCTGGGACCCTGAATTTTGTTCACCCTGATATCCACTGTACTATCAACCTCGTGAGCTTATTCCGCTAATCTGAAAGGTACAGCCTTTCATCCACTTATTGTTGATTAAATGATGACTGAACTGGTCTCGAAGGCCGCGTCTGGTAGTGGAAGATTTGGTCGGATTAGTCGTAGATTGGTTTCCACCTTTTTCAGGCTATGAAGAAGGCGATATGGTCGAGACGTTAGCCGTCATATTAAACTTCGTGTACTGTTAAGTAAACAAACGTTATGCACAGCGACTATGTCGAGGTTCATCATGACGGCTTTTTCCTTCATTCTTTTGTGAAAGAAAAAATAAATGTGGAGCAACAGCAATGAGTGCATATGGATCTTACAACTAGACTTTTCAAGCCTCGTGAGCACAGTCACTTGGTGATTTTCACTGACTTAGACAATTTCGATTCAAAACCCGTTCAAAAACGTATATATTTGGGTTTCTTTTCCAAAGGAAAACCACTGAAGGGAATCTANCCTTCATTCTTTTGTGAAAGAAAAAATAAATGTGGAGCAACAGCAATGAGTACATATGGATCTTACAAATGGACTTTTCAAGGCTCGTGAGCTCAGTCGCTTGGCGATTTTCATTGATTTAGACAATTTCGATTAAAAACCTGATCAAAAACGTATATATTTGGGTTTCTTTTCCAAAGGAAAACCACTGAAGGGTATCTAAGTGCAAAGGATATGCCGTAAATGACTATCCTTGCCTGGCTCACCTCCGCAATTGAAAATTTTACGCACTGCAGTGGTGGAAAGAATCTTATTTGAACGCAGGTAATCGGCGAGTTGTCCTCCAAACAAAACGACAATGCCCATCACAGCATGTGGCAAAGCGGCAAGCATTCCGGACTGAAAAAGACAGACGGAAATTGGTACTTCTCGAAAAGTGTTTTTGATGATGTTCTTATTCTTGTGATGAGAAGTACTGAATATTATCAGGGTAATGTTACGAAAATTCAGAGATTTTTTGAAACATGATGCTGAAAAGTTGCTGTAGCGAGAGAAGGAGAGGCAGCTTGCCGAGTCAGAACTAAGTCCGTATTCAGGATTTCTATCTTGGCAGTTTACTTCTAAGTTTTGAAATCGTTTCACGCTTCCCATGTCTTAGATACCCATGTCTTAGATAATTATTTCAACTGCTCTCAGGGACACGACTTTTCAAAATTAAAACGTACGTCACTGATGTTCATGTCGAGTGCCTCTTTCATGTAAGTCAGCTGATTTTGTAGCAGAAGATAAAACGTCCAGCTTCTAGCAAAATTTGCCACTATAATTGCCCATACCGGTTTTGAAGTCACAATCGCTTTCCATGGTATCGAGTGAAACTGGAAACAAGGACTTTTTTCAGAAAAACACCTGAAAGCTTTCCACATCAGGCTGGCGGGCAGGAACTATTTTTATGAACGTTAACGACTTTTTTGAGTCGAAGATCGTTTTCTTGAAACCATTACTCGAGAGAAGGGTACTACAGTAGTAATGAAAAGGACGCACGGCTGAGAATGTTCTCGCCACGGACTCCGTTTGGGAAGTGTCCCAGACAAGTAAGAAGAAATGGACTTACTGTAGGGTGAGTAGCAGACACGTGCCCAATAGCGTCTTCGATGAACTTTTTCTCTTCTTGCGTTATTGTCGGATGGTAAGCTGGCTTTTCAAAAGTCAGAGAAAACCAGAATACAGACCAGATAACGCCAGCGAAACCTTGAAAAGCTCTGTGTAATTTCTCAGGATAGCAATATGAGTAAAGAAATGACGAACCATAGAGGTAGAATGGAGCACTCCATCCTACGTATGAAACCAGAAATGCCGACACAGGAAGTCCAAGTACTGCTCCAGCATAGGAACCAGTGAAGGCGGTTGTGGCCAGTTTGGACCGTTCCAGTGGCGGAGCCCAGTATCGCCAGACGCCGTGCATCGACGGGTATGCGACACCCTAAAGGAGCATTTCTACGAGATGGTATTTGAGGTTCAAATGCAGTCCGTTTCAGGATAGCGAGAGTATTTTGGGACGCTCACCTCGAACGCCCTTACCTAGTTCACCAGATGATTATCTCGATGAAAATACAACGATTTCTTCAAGTTGAGTTTGAGATGAACTTAACGGGAAGGCAGGTAATGCAGGTAATATCAAATGCATTTTGGGAATTACCCCAAGAACTTAAAAGTAGTACTCTGTTTCCTGATCCTACGTGCCGGTTGATCCTACCACCAATTTCTCGCTTACATGACCGTCACCTTGACAGTTCGTGGAAAGAAGGTCGCAAAAGGACAGTTGAGTTGAAATACAAACTCATCTTGCAACTATTTGGGTTGACCAACCGGGATTATGATTGCATTGGAAATGTACCTTTCACCCCCCACCCCCTCTCCCCTCCTATATTGGCTTGGTGATGTCAGCGGTTCTTGCAAAATACAAAGAAATAGTTCCGTACAGTAACGTTCGTAATAACCTCAGGTTACCGGAGATCGACACTTCGTCTCAAGATCTTAGGGATGGTTCACATCCTAGAATCGAGTCAAAATAAGGTACCTGCACAAGCCCTTGTAGAATCTGAATTATTGCCACCAGAGTGTCATTCTTTGATTTGAAACCAGTTGGCAGAAGAAGGTTGAGAAATGAAGCGACTCCTATAGCGATTCCAAAAAGTCTGAAATAAGGTTTAAGGTACATAATTAATAGCCCAGCAAAAATAGTTTCATAGTGTATCAACGTACTTATTTGGAGGGAATTTGGCAGCAAGAAATCCGGCAGGGATTTGGGTGACGAGATAACCGTAGAAAAACGAACTTTCCATGACGCTCAGTTCGGCTCGAGTCCAATTGAAATCATGTACCTAAGACTTCAATATTATTAGGTTGGAAGGAAAGTCCTGCAACACAATGAAGGTCTTTTTCAAATCATTTATGGAATTTTCCAGGTCAATCAATTTTCGGAAATATATTTACCAAAGAGGTCAACAACCTTCTATTATACTTTGAGTAAATCACTGATGCCTTCTATCCACGAGTGAGGAAACTGTGACTCAAAGAAGTAATTGAGTGTCGTTTTCAGATCACATTAAGTTACGATTTTTTTTCCAACAACGGGACGCTCAAGAAGGCGGAGCGTATGGTAGGTAAAAGGGGCAACACTTGGGGAGTACGACTGATGAACAACCTGGAACCAATTGGAATCGTAGAGCTTTTGACGCGTGTTGAAAGCGAAATTTCGACTTGCGTTGTCCCTCTGTAGGGACCTGATTTACGGTTTTGATCGTCCTTCTCTAACCCTGTTGGCCAAACTTCGGGGTTCGTAGGGATAA
>UZAF01017428.1:0-12613 GCA_900617895.1 Haemonchus placei
AAAGTGCGGACAATGTCGGGGAGGGACCCCTCATTTTACACCCACGAAGCGAGACCACTACCACTAGGTCACGTATGCGTTTGATATGTTCGCATTTCCAATTGATACTACTGCCGAGCAAAATTCGGGCCCCCTTAACTTTTTAATGAGAACCATTTTGCAGTTTTTATTTCTATTATCGTAAACAGCATTCAGAACTCTATCGATTTATCTGGGTCTGAATTCAAAGTTCCAAGATAAGTAGACTACCCCTCCCTGTTCAGATTTTCCTGGAGGCTCGGATCCTTGTGGCGTACATACTTATGCCTAGTATAATTCCAAGTTTTTGCCAAAGTGGTATTATCGTTAATCGAATGATATGATAGATATACCACCTCGAATGATATGGTAGATATACCACCGCTTTTTACGCATTCGAAAAAGGATTCTAACTAGTTGTCTCTCACGCTGCATGATTTGGGACCGCCATCCCTCCTAGATCTAGTGTGCCAGTGCTTGAAACTTGCTCCGGTTTTTTTCACAGAGCTACACACCTTCAACTAGGGAACTATTCGCTATGCAGGAAGGCAGCATTCGTAAAGTTGGGCTTAGCGGCAGGGGTTATTTTACAACTTCTTTAAGCAATGAAACGTAATCGCCGGAACGAATGAAATATGAATTGCAAAAAAATGTCGGTTTTCCTCACCAATATTCATTGTCGGCTGTTGCTTATGAAGCTTCTTTTCACGGCACTGCTGACTGATGAAATCGAAAACCATGTTACCAGGGCAGACTTTTCGTTCCCAGTAGCCCAATGGACTAAATAAATTATTTTCAGCAAACTTTCTATGCAGTATAAATTCGAAATTGGGCTAAGACAGCAAAAATAATCTAAACAAACCCCGTTCCAGAGCTTTGACATGAGAGGAATGATGAAGGACTTCCACTTGGGTCAACAGCTAAAAAGCCGTCAAGTTCGCGATTACATGGCAAGTTCAAACCAATATCGGATGCTGAAAATAAAAATTGATCAGTTATTGTTTGTCCTTTGTCCAGCATTTCATTGCTTGAATTTCAAGATTCGCCAGATTTTTATAGATCGCAAGATTAACTGTATACGCCATTCTCCTTATGATGCGCCACGCATTTTCTTTTACTACCAGGAATTGTCTTTTTCAAGAAATGGTTTGAAAAAATGATTTGTGATGACGAAATACGTCTTAGTTGGCGTTCCAGTACATGTCCTCTCGGACGGATCTCCTGCTAACAATGAGCATCGGCCAACTTCTTGCTGAACGGAGTATTTTGGAGAATTGTAATTAAGGGAATGGCCGAAGGGGTTGCGTTACGTTCTGGCTGTGCTCCAGAATCTTATATGCACTATGAATGATACCTACTTGCATATTTGTTTTCTTAGGTCGATCAAATAGCATGACACTAGATGAAAAGCTCAAATTCCAAACTAGAAACTTTTGTTAGAAAAGTTGATCGAGTTCGTGAGGGTAAAGCTCCCCAATCCCTAGTGAAAGCTTCGTTGAAAAATTTTGACGACTGTGTGGGTGGGTGCTCGAGACCAGTGACCACAGCGACGTTCAAAATGAAATAGCTTTACTGCTACAATAATGAACTGACTGAAGGCTTGAGTAACGTTGGATACTGGAACGAAAACTAAGAAAGGTTGTAGAATTTACTCGGTTACGGCATACATGTGAACATATGAGTCCTTAACAACATGGAAAAAGGAATGCCACAGCTAGTCAACTCAGTGTATGTAGCAAAAGTCTAGTTTCAGCACGATGTGACTGAAAAAATGTCGAGGGGAGGGAAGGAAGTCGGTAGCTTCATTCTTAATCATCATTCACTTCGGTGTTATACAACACTGAACAGAGTAAACACTGTGCATACTGGATGCCCCCTCATTTATGAAAGTTCAGAATCCCCAACAATAGCTTGACCCCCTCCCTCCTTCCCTCCCCATCTCGGTCGCGTTTTTCATAAAAATCCAGATAGTCGCACGTTCGTTTTGGAAGCTTTCATGAGTTTTTCCCATGCTGCTTGGCCTCGGTTATTAGGTCATCTTTCAAAAAAAAAAATCAAAAAAAAGCAACAAATATGTTAAATCGGGCCCACTCGACAGTTCATATGTCATCATCTCTTCTCATTATATGACTGTCCCACCGAAATTTTGGGTTCATCGTTTATTCCACCGAACCCCAGAGTCGAGACATTCTGCGCATTTCGGACTGCGGCGTCCGGCTCAATAGTGAGTAAGCCGGTTGGATATCGAAAAACATCGCTCGATCGCTCTGTGACTTGTGCTCAAAGCCCTTGACGTGGATGCACTGGTCACCCAACCGACCAGTCTCCAAACCGTAACAAAGCGCAGGAAGAACTGTGGAATCGAACACATTAGCGCGAAGTTCCAGACCAAACAGATGGTTGGATTCTTATTAACTACTGCTATTCCGCTGCACGTCTTACAAAATTGGCCAAATGCGCACGAACCTTCGATCTCTGACGTGGCTGGAACCCGTACGTTTACCTTTTGGGTTCCATGCTCTTTATCCCTTACAGTAACGAGACCCCGCTTGCGCTCGCCTTCTTTAAGGGCTTCTAGGTATGCCTTTCGCTTATCAACACTCACATTTACAACTTGGTAAGCAGCTCAGCTTGTAACTCGCCTATCTTGTGAGTTCTACAAATGACTTTCGGTTGAATCAAGTAATTCTTCTGAGAACGTTGTCATTCTTTAGTACTTGCGAAACTGTATATAAGCGAAAGTAAAGGTAGCAAATAATCGTATTCGAGTGCATACAGATGAATAGAATCAAAGGAAATTCAAAAAATTGCCCGATACAATCCTCTCAGCTCTATTTTTCTGTAGATACCGACCATGAGATAACGCTACAGTGATTGTAAGAGGGCTTGTTTGGACACAAATCTTCTCACGGTCTTAGGGTTTTACTATATCTGAATAAATTCTTTAGGAAATGAAAAAGCTGCTTGTTGTGAGGAATATTCCAACTCCAATCTGAACCTCTGGAGAATAAACCGCATGATTCTACTAAACTTAGAAAATTCATCATGAACGGCCGTGAAACAGTCTATGCTCGAGCCTTCAATTTCAGGGTAGCAGTTGAAGGTTGCGAAGGCTTCTTGATGGTAAATAGGAATTTTCGATAGAGGCTTATGCAATTGGAAAAAATAAGGGTGAAGCCTTTAGCGTGATTGACCCCGTTCCTGAATGACCTGCCCCATTCTACTCTTATTCGAACATTTTGCGGTAGCCGGTACACAGGTCAGTTTTTTATTCTCCCAAACAAGTGTGGTACCAATCCAGCAACCCCGTAGGGGTAGATGGGTGGTTGGGCTGAGTGGATATCGGTGTGGGATTCGATCTTCACATGTATGTATGTAATGTATGTATGTATGTATGTATGTATGTATGTATGTGTACATCATGCATTTATGATAGTGCCCCACTTCCCGCTACATGTCATTTACCGTATTCTTCAGCTAAAAATTCGAATCATCCCTTTAACAGCGGGCGATTGGTTAAAATGGAAAGGAAAGTCTATAAAAGAAGGGTTCCTGATGTTGACCAATTCGTTTTCAAAAAGAGCCATAACAAAGAGCTGGTCAGCTGAAGCTTATAAGTAACAGGTGCTCATATTTCCTAGGCAAATTTGGCTCCAATTTAGCGATCCTTTGAGAGGGCATGGTTGTTTTGCGGGAGTATCGGCTCAAGATTTAACAATTCGACAACATGTGCGCATGTTAGAGCCGCTGACCATCTCAAGAGAAATCTCGATAGTTTATTGGCGTATGGGCTCTGTATTAAAAGTCACACAAAAAATCCATTTTCACTAAAATTTACCGAAAAGGCTACGAATGAAATCATAGTTTTACCTGATACAAACTTCAGAAGTATCAAAGTGGCGAGTAATTCCCGCATGTTCGTAGTCGAAAAACAATTTCGTTTGATGAAAATATGTCGAGCGATAGTTAGCCTATGATAATGCGATATTATAAGATGTTACAAAGACCAATTTAGCAACAGTCGTGACCATGTAAGAAAAGAACGCGAGAAATGGAGAATGTTTGAGGGGAACGCGTTATGAATAGTATGCGAGCCGCGGGTGAAACTTGAGGTCGAGTGGTCAGCTCACCAGGAGATCTTAGCCCCTTTCAGTCAGGGCTTTTACCCTCTTGTGTGAGCCCCTTTTCGATCATGCGATTTTGAGGGAGATGAGGCTTGGTTGATCTGAGCTAATATAGATTGGAAGAGGGTGTAAAAGAAAACGTGACAGGAAATCAGGATGAAAATATTATAAGCGTCACACAACGGCTCAGAAAAGGACAAAGCTCAGAATTTCATTACACAAACAAATGCAAAAGAGAACTCGGAGTTCTGCGCTCCGTCAACAAACGAAGACCAGGATGCCGCTGGTCAGGCCAAGGGATCGAAGCTCAGCTGGTCAGGCTCGTCATACGATATCGCGATGACCGTTGTATCAGGTCGGTTACTCACTGGCTCGCTTGGGACGTCAAACGAACACCATGACGGCCTCCAGCGCGATGGTCAGGCTTCTTCAGCAAAGCTCTGGACAAAAGAGATGTTTTGCACGGCGTCCATGGAGTGAGTTCTGGACCACTGGACTAGTTGGCGGCAATGACGAGTGGAGCCGGCTTGAGGAAATCGATGACCGATGGTGTGAAAAGTGGTACAGGTTAATGTGAGGAAGGAAGTCTTTGAAATTGGACACATTCCAGAAGGATTTGTAAATCCTTCCCAGAATGAGTTTTGAGAATGAGAGCTTTCAGAAACTGAACTCCGTTCGAGCTCCTTTTAGTCTGTTGTTGCTCGCGATACTTCGAAAGTCATTTTCGGAGTAGTAAGCTGTAAACTTCAGGATTCACCGGCCCTAAAAGCCATCAGATCCTCATGAAAATTCAGAACATTCTGCCAGACGTCCGTCACATTCAGGTGCATCTCAAAGAAGTTGCAAAACTGCTGTAATAGCTGGAAATGGGTGAAGATTTGGGTTCCCTAACTATCTTTGGGTAGTAACATCATCATCGAAATGGTTTCAAATGCAAAATTTAGTGAAATACAATACAAATGCAAATGAATCATGCTCATGGAAGTGTATGTACACGTACTGAATCATTTAAGCAATTTAAAGGCATAATTCACGATAAAAATTGTTTCTGAGAACTCCCCATAGGATGACTTCGAGGCCCTCTCGTGTACCGTCCCGCGCTATCAGGACGAAGAAGTGCCTAGTTAGGGCGTTATCGGGGCTCAAAAATTTTACTGTGGGTATCCTCGGACAAGTTTCACCAGCATTGCAGAGGCTGCACCTACCACAAGGGAACCCATGTGGGAAGCTCTGACAACTTGTCATGACCCATAACGACAGTGGAAGGCAGTGCTGTACAGTTCTGGCTCGATATAGTCGGCTCTTTGCGCAATTGCAACATTGAAATCCTACTACACCTTCCATGTTATTTCCGTCATAGAAATCTCGTCCAACCTCTATTTTCCCTACTTCTGATGAGCCTTATCTTTCTCGAAATCGGCAAGTTCTCTTGCCTTTTTCACAACCAATGTACTAATCTCAACTTATACTTCTGCTCCTTGAACGAAGAAGGTTTTCCAAAATGGTCGTGAACTGAGTATTTGAATGAGAAGTTAATGAGGTGTGCTCAAGTAATCGAACGACATCAGAAAGTATGAGCGCTCTAGGAAGTTTTAGTCGGTTTGAAGACTTCGTAAGCCTACCGTCGTCCAAAACAATGTGACTATCAAATGGAGTTTGAAAAACTGCTCCGGATTTAGTTGCAGGGAAGTACCTGCTTTTTACCCTAAGCTAATTATGAGATGGTAAGGAAGAATCAGGTTGCACTCAGGTTTCAACTTTAAAGAACTCCTATTCTGGAGAAGAACGGCAGTAAGGAAACTCGCTTAGATGTAACGAATTTCAATCAGAGGAGTAAACTGAGTATATAACCGACAAGGTTAACATAAAAGCTATGCTACAGTAGTGAATTTTCCATTCGATAAGGATAGCCTTAGCAGCCAGGTTCGATCAGCAGTTCAGCCCGAATCAAAGGACTGTTTTAAAGAGATGGAAGGAGCAGTTCAAGAGATGAGCGCTGTTGTGTGTTTAGAGTGACCGCGCAAGTGCACAGACATCCCTACTCCTCCCCCCTCGTTTACCTCTTAGCAGATCCGCTGTCCCTCACCACTTGTTTGAGAACACCGTTATTTACAATGATCGAGAAAGCGCTGCTAGCCATCCATCTCTTCTCTTGTCCGCGGCTGCAAATCGCGCCGGATTTGTCATCTTTGGCTAAAACAAGCCGGTCTTGGATTACCTTGCCGAGTCACTGATAAAGAAAACACTTCGAAAAGATAACACTGAAAGACTAAGTTCGTTCGCCGCTCTCTTTTTGAAGATTAGCTGCCAGCTTTTTACTAGAAGTGTTCACTGGAGTGGAGCTGCTTTCTGTTTTGCATATAGCTTCAAACCGAAATCTTTGCCTTTCGCCTCAATTACTTCTTCCAGGTTTACAGATGAATAGAGTAGACACTGATGTGTATAATAACTGTTACACTTGCTACAACTGAGCAAGTTCTCACACAGGTCTTTTAGATCAAGGAGCACATGGCCTCTTCTAACCGGAAAGACTAGAAGGTCATTTCATTATCTTTGCAAAGATCCATGGAACTGGATTGAGATGATTATTCATATTGGGAAAGTATCAAAATGATCACTTTTTGTTAGGCTACCTGGAAGGAACACAAAGGGGTAACTATAAAATTGACTACAATTTGATAAGCTATCTGGCTCTAGTGAAACTTACTTTATCTGGAAAGAACACAAAACCCTAACCCCAACCACAAGGTCAAGACAGGCCATTCAGGACCATTTTCTGCCAGGAAAAACACAGCATTCCTTCCGAACCTTCATCAAATGTAATGAACTACAAACCAGAAAGCTCTATAATAAAAGCAACTTGAGTAGATTATAAAATTCACGCTCTAAGATTTCATTCTTATGAAACGAAGGAATTTCAAGCACGAGTGGAATAAGAGGATATGGAGCTGGACATGGGACACTTTAGTTATAAGCAAGGAGGAAACAACTGGAAAAGAGAAAGGAAGAGATCTACCCTTTCACCCTACTGCCGGGAGTTTTCTTTTTTCTGTTTAGGTGATTCGAAGAATAACAGAGGTGAAGAATGGAAAATCTTGATATATGTAAATGGAAAACAGCGAATGACTCGGTAAAAGATTTCTACGGTAAAAAACAGCAAATCAGGTTAAGGAGTTAGGAGGCGGGGAGCCAGAATGGTCCCGAAAAGGCAAACACGATGCGCACAGGGATAATGATTGCGGCTTTCAAGACGTCACGAAACATGCTCATTCTCAGCTGATCTAAACATTACTCATCTAATCGTGCTCACACTTTTAAATGGGAAGCTAGTCCGTGGGATTTCGAAACTCAGAAGTACTCTACAGGAACCAGCTGGCAAAGAATCAAATAGTATGGAAACGTTCATTAAATGCCAAAGTGTGCTAGAACAATATGACAATAGAACATTCACTTGAAAAGCTTGAAAAGTTTAAAGAATGATTTTGGAAGCTTATAAGTATTCTGAGGCAACCTTTCAAAGCTCAGCAGCTTTCTAGCAGCACATTGGCTGAGTCAGTCTAAGGGTTTTCTGGGTAAGGTGGCAAGAGTATTTCTGAGTTTCAAACTTGATATATATATGTAGTAGTTATGACGCAGTCAACACGCCCGGGCATCGAATCCAGAGTTGATACTAGTTCAGCACTGGAACTCTTCCATCCCACACAGACAGTTGATTAGAACCAGATTTCTAAGGAAATCGGTACCTATTCTAGACAACATACACATCCAAGAGGTAACTACGATTCAAATGCCTGGTTTCACCCCACAAACGAAATTTATCAACACCACAGGGCTATATTCCTTTCTATATTAAATTCACTTCTGTTAGGTTGGTTTGTATTTTCGATACCAATATCTACAAGTGTAGTCTTTCCCCTACAAAAACATTCGCCACCTTCCTACTTTCTTCACCACCATCTTCTAGACCACGTTGCAATCGTTGAGATATTAACTCCAAGCAATCGTCTTCTAGGACCTGTTGCTATCGAAGATGACCGAACCTTCAGGGAAGAGAAGCTCGAGGCCTAAAGCAAGGGGAAGTTTGGTAGTATTCACTTGAGGGTTCAATTAGAACTCTTATAGCGTTTATAATGTGCATCCGAGTGTTCGGAGATATCTGCAATCCTTACTATATATAAACGGCAAACGTCCGTTTGTCTGTTTTTCTGTCTGTCTGTCCTTCCGAAAGTCACGTAGGCACGATGTGGATGTGAATATCACGTGAGCGCGTTGAGGAAACAGTTATGAAATGGGAAGTCAACCGACACTATTGTTGGTACTCTAATAAATTGTAGGTAAGCGATAGTGATATAAGGTGCACGCGTTAGCATGCGTGCGTGAGCAACTGGTCTAATATAATAGATACATTGCCGNTTTCGGAGTAGTAAGCTGTAAACTTCAGGATTTAATAAATTGTAGGTAAGCGATAGTGATATAAGGTGCACGCGTTAGCATGCGTGCGTGAGCAACTGGTCTAATATAATAGATACATTGCCGCAATTTAATCTTGCCAACCCTATATTGGAGTCGCACGTCTTAGCTTGGCAAGGGACTACGGCAAAAGCTGTACGTATGTATTTCTGTGCCACATCAGAGTGTAAACATTCGTTTAATTGATCCGATTTTGCGACTTATTTTTTATGACTCCGACTACAAACATGTGAACAGTATTCAATATTATGAGGCAACACAATTACCCCGCGAGTCAATATTGCCACATCCCAACACTGTATATTACGAATGGGAGCAACGTGTGTTACCTGAGCTTTAAATCAGGAAGCACCCCAAGACCCTTTGTGT
The DNA here is from genome assembly GCA_900617895.1 of Haemonchus placei. Classification (NCBI taxonomy): domain Eukaryota; kingdom Metazoa; phylum Nematoda; class Chromadorea; order Rhabditida; family Trichostrongylidae; genus Haemonchus; species Haemonchus placei. The sequence continues at coordinate 8,982 of UZAF01017428.1, forward strand.
ACTCTCAGGAAGCAAGATTGATATCATGTAATAACCATCAATGTTAGAGCTCCCGAAATGCATGACAAGCACTCATCTGGGTTGAGCGGACTATCATAATTCAAAGCCGAGTCAGCTGGGGAGAAACCCAGTGGTATTTCCTGAAAAACTTGAACTAATTCTGACTGCTATAAACCTATAGCTGATGTAGGTCAATCTGTTTAAAGTCCACAAGTTCCTACCTTTTCCGAACTGACGAGTACTTTTCTCTTAGAAACATTTTCGAGCGCCTTCCACAGATTGAAATAGACAAAGAATACCGCCTCGCATGCATACAGATCATTGCAAAATCGATAAAATCCATTTAAAAAATCCATAAAAGTGGTTTCAGCTGTGGAACCTAAAATGAAACCGTCTGTCCCTTAAGAATAAGACGCAAATTCAAAAGCCAAGCTGTTGACTTGACATACACTATTAATCCAATCAACTTAATGGTAGTCGTAGTAAGACTAATCGGTCGAAATCCCTCAGTAGAATGAAAAAAGTCGACTTCTGTATGAGCGTGGCCACAGCCCATGAATGAGCTACTTATCAGAAAAGAAAAAAAGATAAAGTATAATAGCGAAGGATTCACGGAAAAGAACTGGCATTTTTCGTCAGTAAATGAGGGAGTTCATCATAAGGTCGTGGTAGAGGATGGATGGGGATTTTTTAGCATAGAACAGACCGCATATGGGTCAATCAAGCTGTCATAAAAGCTATCGCTCACAAGTGAAACAGAATCTTAGTGATAGTTCGCGCAGAAATGGGAATAACATGAGAAGGCGCTTGGAAAAACTTATCGAGCGACTCTGTCCTCATCTTTACCGGGTACTTTTCCATTACCACCAGCCAAAGTGAGAATTGGAGCGCTTGTTCTTAACTTATGGTGTTATGAAAGTGAAAAAATTGTGCAACGAAGCCCAGGAAAGACGCCGCTCGCACTTGGCAAGGAATTTCGTTAAATGGAATTCCATGTGAAGCACACTCTCTTGTACAGTGGAATACTTAGAAGGAAAAACTGATAGAAAAGACGTTGTTACTGCTGCAGCAGGTTCCTGATTCGGGAAGATTGATCAGAACCACATTTTTTAAAGAATCAGAAGAGAGCGAAAAAACTGAGAGTGTTATGAATAACATTGCAATGTCTCTTATACAGCTTGCTATTAGAGGTAAATTCCAGAAAAATGATCACCGATCCAGACTTCCGAAAAAACTGCTGAGAGCACGTAAGCCTGTGCTAAAGAATTCTGGGGGCAAGAGTAAGGAGAGCAGCTCGCTACTAAGGAGAGCAGCTCGCTACTAAGGAGAGCAGTTAACTGGCCCTACAGGAGAGCTGCGCATTGGCGAGATTAGTCCACCAGTGATATCGAGCAGAGGGAACGGCTTCCACTAACGCTTCATCTCACGTTTTGAGTGCAACTAAAATATAACATACCTTCAGATTTTTCTGGCGGTCTAAAGACGAATGTCGTCAGGCGCCTCTCCTGGACATCACTTCCGATATGTTTCCACCTTCAAGGTTACCATAGACCCCTCAGGTATCTTTCCAGGTGAGGCAACAAGCAGAGAAGCAACAAGAGTGGCCATGTTCCGTATTGCAGCTGTCTTGGAACGATCCGCCACGAACATCTACCCAGGACTGCACAACAACATGGGATCCAAATTAGCAATCAAATCTCTCTCAGGTTTTGAAGATCCGAACCCCAACTCTTCTTCGGAGAGTAAGCATCGGGCGCAGTGCAGTGGAGGTACGTGAACCTTACTCTTATAAAACACGATAAGGAGTATGATGTTTATCCTTGAAATATAGAAAACTCATGTGCATACTCAAGTCCACGTCATAATCAAAGAATGAAGGATCGTTGATGAGGCAATCATCTCTATCACAGCTCCACATACAAGAAGGCCAGAGAGAGATCGATGCACCTTCACTTCGAGCATCTGGCGGTGAAATAGTTCAGTTTTGAGCAGGGCATTGATCCCAAGGAAGGCAAGAACTGGACGTGAACGTCTTAGGTCCAGACGTATGGTCAATTCATCGAAGAGACCGGCAGAGCCATTGTCACGCCCACTGCTCTTAGGATCACCAACCTAGGACACAACTTCAGTACTTTTTACTATCACTGTTTTAACACGTATGGTTACTGTCTTGATACGTATCGGTGGCTGTCTTGACAAGTATCGGTGGCCCACTTTCCACGTCGTAGCCCAACTGGTTGTTGAAAAACAACTACAAACAACAATCGAATGGATTTTTAAAGCTCTTGCGCTCAGTGGTTGGCAGGATCAGGAAAGTTTTTTCGTAAAAAGGACCTGCGTAAAATTATCTAGAACGAGTGATGCACCCTTTCTGAATTTTGGGCTTCTGGAGGGAGCGATCGGTAAAGCCTGCATCTCCTTTCTTCAAGAGGGAAGTAGCATAGCGGCTTAGTTGCTTTTCAGTGGCGGATGATAATAGAAGATGGGATTGATGGGAAAACCCACTTTCTTTAAATTCGAAGCTATTGTTCTCAAGTCTTTACCATGCAGTGACATGCCGCTTGCAGCGATGCAGTAGTAGCGCTGCGCACTTGAGACCTTTATACCTTTGAATAATCAATAATGCTGTTCAGACAATAACGAAGTCGTGGTGTAAGTTTCATTCTCGGCTCGTAAAACATAAAACATAACAAATGTTAAGATAGCAACGCAATAAAAAGAGAAAGTGGAAAAGATGATAGGATTTTAAGCAAGTGAAATCAGTGGTATTGTACTATATGAATGACCAGTCGGGCCGCCCGGCTAACGCCGGGCTTCCCTCCTTCTTATGGATTCGCCCGGCTACGCCGGGCGTTCCTCCTTCCTGTGAGAAATTTGCTATGCGTGAATAACACTTCGGATTCTGCTTTTCCTTTGAAGACTCTACACCCTCAGTATTAGCGCCGAATTAGGAGCGATTTTTTCTGTAAGCCATCTTCGCTGTGTCCGAATAGAATATCATATAATATCACAAAGGCGATTATTCAGAGAAAAAAAAAGTATTCAGAGACTTCATTGCGGATTCTATTGTGTTAGCAACCATCAATGTTCCCAGTCAACTCCTTGTGCCTTCAAGTTTCAACGATCTGGGTCCGAACCAACACTACTTATTCACGCCCCACCCTTTAGGGCGGAGTTTAGTGCTGCTATTATCAGTATACCTATCATGCCTCCTCTATTCCTACCAAGTTTGGTAGCTCTAGGTCCATTTTGACAGTCTCTTAAGCTCGTTTTCCGTTCAAACCCCGCCCAGTGGGCCACTATGGGCGGAGTCCGGTCCTGTCACCCAACATAAGTGTCCCCATCCCGCCGCCTGTATTCCTACTAAATTTGAACACTCTATGTCCAAAATTAAGTTTTTCACACCCCGCTCCCTGTGGGCGGAGTCCGATCCTGCCACCACCATAAGCGTTCCCATCCTGCCGTCTGTATTCCTACCAAATTTGAACACTCTGGGTCCAAAATCAAGTTTTTCACACAAACCCCGCTCCCTGTGGGCGGAGTCCGATCCTGCCACCCACCATAAGCGTTCCCATCCTATCTGGGGTACTCCTACCAAATTTGGACGCTCTAGGTCCACGGGGACTGGAGTT
>UZAF01017428.1:12624-41347 GCA_900617895.1 Haemonchus placei
GAGTTATGTGTTCCCGCACAAACCACGCCCCCTAAGGGCGGAGTGCGGCTCCGCCACCCATCATTGGTGTTCCTATCCTGCCCCCTGCACTCCTACCAAATTTGAACTCTCTAGGTCCACTGGAACCGGAGTTATGAAGTTCCGGTCAAACATCTATTTCGCACAAACCACGCCCCCTGCGGGCGGAGTTCGCCCACGCCACCCACCATTAGTGTTCCTATCCTGCCCCCTGTACTCCTACCAAATTTGAACTCTCTAGGTCCACTGGAACCGAAGTTATGAATTTCCGGTCAAACATTTATTTCGCACAAACCACGCCCCCTGTGGGCGGAGTTCGCCCACGCCACCCACCATTAGTGTTCCTATCCTGCCCCCTGTACTCCTACCAAATTTGAACTCTCTAGGTCCACTGGAACCGGAGTTATGAATTTCCGGTCAAACACACAACTACACACACACACACACACACACACAGACAAACCAACAGACACACTTAGCGCGTTATATATAGTAGGATGATATGGCCAATGTATTTCATGACTGAGGTTGTAACACTCTTTCTAGGACGAAAAGATTCAAAGCACAGGAATGGATACAGAGGAAAAGGCGAGCTCAGTATTCCTTATCCCAAATTTCGTTCCAAGTGGAAGACGATCGATTACCAAGACGGATATCGAAGTACAGGTAAGAGAGCTTCGATTACAATGGAAGTATCATTTTCTGCTTTTTATTGTATACTAACTTACCACAACCGTCTAGCTGTTTGGTAGTCACACCGTGTTCCCTTTCAGACTTTGGAACCATACCCAGAAGATCGATCGGACGAAGTGGCTACACTCAAGAAGGGAAATGCGTACCTTGTCGAACAGCTTTCTACAAAGACCAAGCACTGTAACGAGCTTGAGGTAAATAGTACAGAAACTCCAGACTATTTTGGTGAATCAATTTTCCCAGACTTACCATTATGAGCTTTAGGAACAAAGGGAAGAGTTTGCAAATGAGTTTGAATCATTGAAAGCTGCTTTGGGACGCATGCAAGACGTCGAAACTGGAGCTTTGTTTCTGGAGGTCTGGCCAACCCTAACCCTTTTGTAGTTCTGATTGTTTATTACACTTTACAGAAACAAATGGAGGATACGAGGCGTGAAAATGCAAAGCTCAGTGAAGAAATAGTGGCGTTGCGAGAGGAGAATGCCTCTTTGAAGGTGTGCATAATTTCATTCCGACCTCGGTTGTAGTTTTTCCATAAACTACCTCTAATTGTCATCCCATACTCGCCTCACCACCTGTTGGACCTCTTTGTCATTTCTGCACGTCGATGATAAAATTTGTAGTCATGTATGCTGGAGAACGAGGGTAACCCTGCCGATAGAACTCGATTACTTCATCGTATTGATGAGCTTCACGAAGTGTTATGTGAAACGAGAAAGTCAGCCTCGCAGGCTAAGGTGAGTTTCAGTGATTAATTCGGAACCGTGTAAGCAGACAGATTTTGCAGTACGCGTAATTTTATGATGCGGAGATTAAAGTTGTGTCACAAGACCATGCGTCCTAAAGCTTTTTAGTGAAATGGAGTATAATGCACATCCTCTCTTTCTGTAAAATAGTTACTTTTCCTGTTTCTGTGCCCTTTTTTTGAAGGTATTGTTTTGAATATGTTTGATTGCTTAGCAATAATTAGAATAGAATTGTTTTAGAGTGACTTGTCATCGACTAAAGATGAACTGGAGCAAGTACGAATCAATTACGAATGCCTTCGCGAGAAACTAAATGAGATTGAGTCCAGTTCAGAAGATGCTCGCCATCAATATGCTAGCGCCTCTAAACGGTGGAAAGAAGAAAAGGACGCGTTACTGGAAAAAATTGAAGGATTATCTGTGAGAGTTTTGGTTCATGACGCACTTTTTATTGATTGCACAACACATATGTTTTACAGGCCGCAACTATGAAAGACGTAGATTCTTTGGCGTCGGAGCGGGAAAGAGAAATCGAATCGCTAAAAGAAGCGTTGGCTACAGCTAGAAAGGAGATTGAAGCAGCAGATAATGCTCGAGAAAACATTAAGAGACAGTTCGAGGAGCAGTATTTGACAGCAATGGCTGCAAGTGAGGAGGAGTTGCAGCAGCTCAGGAAAGACAATGCAGACTTATGTGCTCGAATCAATGCGCTATTGGTAAGAGTTCATCTTCGTTAAATTTGTGATCGGTTGCGCATGACTTCATCATTTTTTTCTAAAAATCGTTTATGCTACTGGTTCTCGGGGAAATCCGGTTCCCATCGCTCATTATTGACCGCCTGGGGGGATGGAAGTGATCAATGTAACTTATCGAGGATTCGCTTAGCTCTTGCGCTCGCTTAACCGCCTTTCCCCTATCAGTCAGTTCTAATCAGTGATTTTATAAAGTGGAATCCCTTCACGTCGAATTATATTCGCTAACATGCGAAGGAATGATAGGATGAGCCCGACTGCTACGTCCTTCCTCTTACGCAAACTTCTCCTTTGAACGGTAAGATGGGCATTCAAAACAGTGAAGTGTTCGCACAATATTCTACAATGTTTTCAGAAGAGGGCTACTTCAAAGAAGCTTTAACGCGAATCAATAGGCTTTGATGTTTTAGAACAGCTCCGATTTCGGATCCGAGGAAGAAGTTACATCGCTCAAGGAGGAAATCGCTGAACTGAAGGATGTCATTGAACGGAAAAATAAAGCTTTGGAAGTTGCAAAAACACATAAGGACGAGTTGGAAATGAGCCACAAAACGGTAACTGTTGGTTTCTAGTAAACAATTTATATGCATATGCCATGCGGTTGTTACGTCAGGTTAATATTATCTACAGTCTGACAGGGTTAGGTAATTACAGCGCCTTATTTGTTTTTTCTTTATTTTTTTTCGCTATGCTTTCTCAGTAACAGGTTGAGGCTTGGTTTAGTCTTTTTGACCTTATTACATTGAGTGCGACTATTGGAGGTATTTTATGACTTGTCGGGCTTTGAAGAAATAGTAGGATTACTGATAGAACTCATAGAGCGCTACCTGGAGTGGAAAAAACTCATTTCCAGAACTTTCTTCATAAACTTTAAAGATAACAGTGTTGGTTAATGAGGGAACATGAAACTTTTTTCGTGTTACTATAACTTCATAATTTCGCTTTAGATCGATCGTCTATCAAGGGAAAAGAAAGAGCTTTCTTCTCGACTAAAAATGAAAACCGAGTACACGGAGTTGTTGTCATCAAGGATCAACGCCTTGAGAGATGAAATTAATGAGAAACAGGTTGAAGTGGCGAAGGCTCAGAGGGAAAAGAAATTGGCCGAAGCGGCTCAAGCGGAGGTTAGTACAGAATTAGCTTGAAAGCATACTTTCATTCGAAGCGTGCAAAGTGATTTTTGAAGCCTTCAAAAGCAAAAGGGCACTTCGATAGTATCAACGATGATGAATAAGGAAAGGGGGAGGTTGTGGTGCATCTGAAAAAGAAATTAAAGTAATTAGATAGAAATAGTTGAGTTGGTGAAAAGGTTAGATACAAGGGCAGTCAGCTCGAGGAAGTGGTGTTTCTGCATCGCATGTTCAATGAAAGGTGATAAACCATTCGTTCTGACATTCTACGGCGCTCGTTTTGTATCCCTCATTTGGTTAAGGTGCCTTTTTCCTTTTTAACCAGTTGCTCACGCACGCATGCTAACGCGTGCACCTTATATCACTATCGCTTACCTACAATTTATTAGAGTACCAATAATAGTGTCGGTTGACTTCCCATTTCATAACTGTTTCCTCAACGCGCTCACGTGATATTCACATCCACATCGTGCCTACGTGACTTTCGGAAGGACAGACAGACAGAAAAACAGACAAACGGACGTTTGCCGTTTATATATAGTAAGGATTACAAAAGAAACAAACAGAACATGAAACAAGGTGTAACAAGAAAGAACTCATCACAAGTTAAAATCCCAAAAAGCGTGCCAGTGTAATAACTCGCGCATCAGCAGTAACAACAACAAAATTAGCTCAACAATTAAATGAATCCATGAAACTGTCTAGTATAGGCAGGAATTATTTGGTGCACTCACACATTTTGCCTCGGCTTCTCGTTCCATTTCGAGTTTCTGAAAAAAGTCACTTTTAGGATAACTTCCCTTCTTTCAATAGAGAGACTACAAATGGCAAGCGATAGACGAGAGATAATCATTGTAATTGTCTAATCAAAAAAAAGCGTTTCACGGAATAAAAGCAATACAAAGTACATATCTATAACAATATAAAATTGATGTGACTTTGCAAGAAAAGGTGAAAATGTAGTTGGGAGGGGCCACGCGGCGACGCGACACTTTCCTCGTCTGGCGCTCTCCCCAACGAGATAGTAGTGGGCCTGAGTCTGGGAAGGAATGGTGAGGTTGTGCTGATGTGTTTCGAAATTTGGAACAAACTAAATCTCGACACATGTTGATATGTTTGCATATGATGGATACTCTTCTTCTGAGACGATAAAACCTATTTTTTAAGGAGGGGAGGGGCTCCGGGGTGGGTGAAGTGGTTATCTCGTGCAAAAAGCTGTGAAATGATAAAAGTTGAACGTCCAATTGGCTCACCCACCCCGGAGCCCCTCTCCTTCCTAAAATTAGGTGAAAAATACACAGTTATAACACAAAAAAGCTATGACGCCCCTAAACACCATTATGGGCTCGACTACTCTTCCTTCTCTACTATCTCGCTGGGGAGAGCGCCAGACGAGGAAAGTGCCGCGCCGCCGCGTGGCCCCCCCCTCCAACTACATTTTCACCCAAGAGAACACTGAGGAATAAGCAATAAGAACCATTCAACTAAGAAAAGAAAAGCAAAAGTATATTATATCAGCATATGGCCATGTGATGAACTAGTAGAAATATCGTTGGGCCCACTGCAATCCAAGGGTACTGTAACGCCACATGGAAACAATTACGAAATCGGCTGGGTGATGCATTGCGTGCTGCGTGCGCGTGCGTCTCTAAGGGGTCACGCGTGAGTTGCGCGCCCCCTGTGGAACCCATAACTGTATGAACGCGAGGCGACCTCTCGACTGCAACTACATTTACGCTGCAATAAATTCGAGAAGACGAAGGGAGCCCTGCACCTAAATTTCTCTCAGATTTTCGATGGTATTTCTATCAGCGCTTACGTTACTTTCAATAAATGAAAGATCTGGCTCCAATCTGAATGATTACCCAAAATTCTACTCACCCAGACCAACTTCCTCTCTCTTTTATCCTCTGCTTTCTTTGCATGGAATCACTGTATCCTGTCCTCCCTTGCAACAAAAAAAGACCGCATTGAAAAAGGCGAGGCGCGCCATGCACTTAAGTTTCAATCAAATTTTCGATTTTATTCTGATCGGTGTTTACATTCCATCAGGTGAAGGGGGCTCCTCTTCACAGGTTCACGGTATCCTATCCACCTGCTTCAATAAAAAAAGACCACGTCGAAAGAAGCGAGGTGCTCCATTCGCTTAAATTTCTTCAAATTGTCGATGTTGTTTTTATCTGTACTTACCTTCAATCAGTTGAAGCGGTTTAAATCTGACTTGATCGGAACTATTATAAATTTTCTTCCATCAGGCCAGCTTCTTTGTACTTCCTGCCTTCTCCGTATAGAATCGCGGCATCCTATCTTCCCTTCCTCAATAGAAAAGGCCATAGAGGCGAGGTGTGCCATTCTCTTGAATTTTCCTCGAGACATTTCGATATTGTTTCTATCGGTACTCCCTTCAGTCAATTGAAGGGGTTCAAATTGAATCAAATCGAATTGTACCTATCATTGATTCTTTCTTATCAAGTCAGCTTCCTATCTCTTCTACTCCTCCTTTGTCGGGAATCACGGTTTCCTATCCTATTCTTCAATCAAAAATTTCCACATTGAAATGGGCGAGGTGTGCCATGCATCAAAATTCTCCAGATTCTTGATGGTTTGTCTATCGGTACTTTGTTTCCTTCAATTTATATACAGTAAGGATTGCAGACGTTTAGGTCTAATCTAATTCAGTTTATCATGTAATTAGTGCAATCGGATAACATTTCCTCAATCTTCTACTCTCTTTTCCCTTTGCCCTCAATAATATTCAGTTCCTCTAAATGATTCTTCAATCGTTTTCCGATGTTTAACTCATTTTGATTACAAATTTCGGGCTCAAACCCCTAATCAAAAAATTTCACCATCCCTCAGAAAAGCTGCAACATATTCTAAGTTATTGCTTTATCAAGTAACCGAATTTGCTTCAGAACATTCTTCATACACTTGATATTATTTCCCATTCAATAATTGTATTTTCACGCCTCTTACTCTGACTGCGGACCTACAGTTGTACATGTAAAACACGTATTGAGTAGGTAGAATATGACAAGTAGCGCTGTGATCTCAAGTCCTGTAGATTACACAAATCGTCATGTTCCTACGAACTTCTTTTAATTACTGCTTCCTTCAATTATGATTATTTATAAAAGAGTAATCGCGTTAGCACTAGCAAGGAGTGTAAACTATTGGAGATTCAAAATTTTAGCTGGGACAAAAAAGTTGAGATATGTTCAAATTAGAACACGGAAATAAGCGCGGCGGAATAGCTTAATAGCTACCAGGAATAGCTCCAAAATTTTTTGCTGTTTCTTTGTCTCTGTATAACAACATCTGATTGGAGACTTTTGATCGCCAGAGTTCGACTGCAATGAGTTATAGTAAACTTTTACGTTCGAAAATTATTTTTAAAAAATGGCAAACATGTAACATAATCGAACAAAAAGCTCCAATAATCGTTTTAGGCGCGTTAGGTAAAACATAAAAAAAGAACCTGCATGATACTTTAGTTCGCAGGAAAAACTGTACCATGGAGCGCGATATCTTGCGTATGACCGGCTATGACCAAATATATTATGACCGCCTATTATGATAAATATATTGAGAGACCAAATCAAACTTTAAACTACTGTAATGAAGTGCAGTCATATATAAAAAGTAATGATTAAAGTAAAGTAAACAAAGTGCCAAAAATTTAGCAACCTAAAATGATTAGGATAGGAAACGGCGGAGAAAGTGGAGTAAAATTTGGTTGAAATGGATGGATGCGCGATTGGTGTCGACCCATCCTATGTGCCCCGCGAATCGATTGTTATATGTGATCTGCGGTTGATCTGGTCAAACGCTTGGCAGTGCCATGAGCAAATTTTTAGTCGTGTTATATTCGAATGGTCCTCAGGCAATGCTTTTGTAGTTTTTGTTTATGAGATGCTTATTTGCTGTTCAACCGTATAATTGGTAGCACCTTTCTGACGGTGGTAATGGGCGGAGGTATTGTAGTGGTAAATGGCGCACTGTCTCACACGCACGGTCAGGGGTTCGAATACCGAATAGTTCAGCCAACCCTTCTATTCCTCCGAGGTAGGTTAATTGGTACCAGACTCGTCTGGACTTGTATATCGGCTGGCCACCGCAAGTCGTAGTATAGGCCACATAGGCACTCATTACGCCACCACGATTCCGAATGGAAGTCGAATGCGGGGCGCATCCCTCAGACCTGATTGATTAACGCAAAAAACTTTATTCTTTAACTTTATCCTTTACCTGTCTGAAACAGACTTTTAGCGTCCTTCCAGGAACAAACTAGAAATCAACTGAAACTGTAACTGTCTGGGTTCTATCGTCCGAGTGAATGTTTTACCAATGACGGAAAATACAAAGATTAAAACTATTGTAAAGGGCGAACTAGGCTAAAGGTGATTGAAAAAGATGTGCGATATCGCAGAGCGCTAGATCAAGATTGGTTTACATTTGATTCCAGCAAACTTACGTGACAATTAAGCAAATGGCGGTCGAACTTTGATACCTGGGAGTTTCCCGCCTAATACATGGTTTCCAGAACAAAGAGGACCATCTTGGACTTTGTACTCAGAGTGGTACAAAGGGCCCCACACATTGGGTCGAGCACTTTTTTTGCTCTCTGCATTTTATTGACCGTTTTGTGTTCCGTTGTTCCTTTTTTCTAATAAAATATTATTCTACAATTATTCGGACAGCGTTACCACCTTGATACGACATCGACAGAACATATAATTGAATAGTCTTACATATTTATTCACAGTATCCACATTTTATTCGATTGGTGTCGACCAATTCTATGCGTCGCACAAATCGATCCATATATGTGATCTCTGACTGATAATATCTGATGAAACGCTTGGCAGCACCAATTAGGGCGTAAAATTTGTGATTATCTCATATTCGAGTGGTCATGAGGTAATGCTTGAGTAATTTTTGCTTGCAAGAAGCTTACTTTCTATTCGATCATACAACTACGGTAAAATTTTTCGTTACAAACATGCCAAGCTTGAGAGTTCTTTTGATTATCGTATAAACGTAACCCTATTGAACAGCTGGATTGACTAGATATGATGGGTGTCCGGTGCTCTTCAGATGCCGATAAATCTGAGCACTTGATGATTTGTTTGCTAGTGTTCTTACCAGTTACTGTAATTTTAGCGCTTTTTTCGATTTTTTTTCATGTGTTGTAGTATTACAGATGTACTATCGAATTTTGGGCAACCATATTCTACTGTCTCCCCATGGTTTGACTGCTTACACTTTGTGTAGCCACATAACTCTAGGTTTTTTGCCTCTCTGAATGGTTTACGAATTTTTCAAGCTGATGATCGTTTACCACACAGCGAGTTCGGGCTGTTCAAACCACGAGGTCTGTCCATCACACGAGCTGTAGCAAAACCGTGGGATTCTGCAAACTGGATCAGTTATAGCAATCTGCACAACAGCATTCACGTCAGTAGCACTTCTCAGGCTATCCTATGCAGCCGGCGTCAGCAGAGTGGGCAGAAATAGCAGAATGCAAGCCTTTTTGTCATTCCAATAGGGCCTGGCGATTGCAAGCGAGTCGAAATAATGTGAGATGACCTCGTCCCTTTATTCGCCGTGCTCTCACGAGCCATACTATGCAAGGGGACTATTGCATGAGAAGTCAGTGTATAATTGCATACAAGAAAATTATTTCAAAAGTGAGACGAATTTAGCTATTCTTATGTTATTCTGTGGATGAACTTTGAAAATGTTATATATGAAATACATATATATTATAAGTAAGTCCTGCTCCCAATGGTGTGCAGCCTGAGCGATAGTCGAGACACAGAAAAGTTTTAGTATCTCTCTCGTGTTATTACTATGGCTTACTTTCTAAGTGCAAATTATCCTTTCTTCGGCCAATCCTTGGTGGTGGATATATACTGGCAAAGCTTGTAGCTAAGTGTCGGTGGTGCTGAATGTTTAACAGTCTATTCCATTATTTCGCATCAAATTTTTTTTGGAACCACCAGACACGGAATTGATTGAACAACGTTTTCAGTGACTTAAAATGAGCAGCAAGTTGAGAAAATATTTAATGAGTAATGCTACGGTATGCGCTCTGATGCGCTGCTGTAACTGTTACAATAGTTTATACAATAGGGTTTTTGCATACATCGGCAGGGTCCAGCAAAACAGAACGCTACACGTGGTCGTCACGACCATCGTAGACTATGAGTTTTGCCTGGAAGAGATCTCAAAGCTCAGTGGATTTTCATGGATTCATGCTCCAATAAATTTATTATTCTATCGGAAAGCACAGTAAGCTCTCAGTAAGATCGCAACCAATACATATATACAAAGCGTAACATAAAGAAAGATCACAGAGCGAACTGGCGGTTACTTATGTAGTGGTACTTGAGGAATGTGGGTGACGAAACGTCTTCAAAAAAAAGTTTTTCACTGTAACCACAGCATGAAATTACCCATTAAGTCCTACTCAATAGAAATCTTATTTCAAACAGAACGATTATGGAAACACATGAATTCATTTCACAGATGATTGCTGCTCTTCACTACGCTCTTTGCTTATTCGAGTACTTTCGGTGATTCGTCGTTGAACGGATTTCACATGGCCTCTAAGACAGTGCCACTGAAAAAGGAGATGTCAACCTGAGAAAAACATTAAGATCGATAAAGATGTAGCATTTGATCCACATTTTGATTATTTCTGGTTCTTTTGTGAGGCGTCCTGAAATCAATTCCTTTTTGGGGCTGTGAAATAATTCTTGTGAGCTCTTGTAGTAGCCGTAACCCATGCAGTACTTTGGTGGTGACAGCTTTGATAAGAATCTCATCACACATGATCGAGGGTCGCTGGTCGTTTCTAGAAGAATAAAAAAGGTATGGTGCCGGGTATTTTTTTCAATCAAGACGATTTTATGTATAACTGTATTTTTACAATGCTAATTGCGATCAAGAACGAAATGGGGAAAGGTTCTGTATCCAGGAAATTATTAGTTATTTTTATATGCACGACACATCAGCGGTTATGTGTACATATGTATGTACATGCGCGCGGCAAATTGTGCGGCGAAAATCGTGAGGATTTGAACTACTTCGGCGTCTATCATTTGGGCCCAAATTTGAAGTAGAGTAATAAGAAGGATCATTTGACCCTATTAAACTAGTCTACTTCGAGTTTATGCCCCGAAAATTGGCGTCAGAGTCGTACCAATTGTCACGAACCTCGTCGCGCAAGATGCCGCGCGCATCCTGGGCGCACGTAAGTCCCGTCCCCCATATCAGCCTATAGAGAACCCTATGAATTTTCTAGAATTTGTAATAATGGGAAGGTCAAGACCAAAATTCGAAAAGGGCTTCAAAGTCTTGACTTGTGTTCTATTAGTTGTTGTTGTTTCGCGGAGTACTTGAACCGGTTGTTTCGCGGAGTACTTAAACCGAAAGTCTCAAAAGAGGGCGAGTTATAAACGAATGTATTGTGCTATACGGGTACCGAGCTCTTCACCCATTACACTTCCAGGGTAGGCTCAAAGCCGAATTTCTGTTAATAAGTCGTAAACCTTGCGAGCTTCCATAGTATCCAGGAGTTATGCATGGGCACTGGTGAAGTGTTTCCTTGTTGTTTGTGGTCGGATAGGTTCATGATCTATTTTGCTTCTTGGAAGTAAAAATTTCGCCAAATCGTTGCAGTAGCTTTTACACTTTCCTTTCGCCATATTACTTTTCCCAGTTTTGGCGGACACCTTGCCCCCTTCCTTGGAAGCTATTCTTTTACTTTCGCTCGACTTCCCACAAGGCGAAGTCAGGAGGACAAGGCCGAACTCTTCTCCGAAATGAAATGGTTATTTGTTACAGGATCTATTACAGTTTGTGCAGGTGGATAAGCATTGTCGTGCTCATCAGCTTTTTCTCTATTCGCTGTGAGGTGTTACTAAAACCAAGGTCTTTTCTATGTTCCCCTATTCTTGGGAGTTCGAATTGTGACGCATTTAGACTTATTTCATGCCGTTATGCGCATTAATCCATTCATTTTTATGTGTGCTGGCTGTTTGAGGATCCTGTGAGATGATTATCCTTCCGCCTGTAGTCTCCTTTCGTCTACTCGCCTGTGGCTCCAAATCAAATTTGTTTCGTATTTGAGCTTTGTTGTCAGCAAGCCCTACTTACTCTCCCTCCCTTGGCATAATAGGCCAGTGTAATACGAAGAAGCCTTTTTCACAGGGGTAAACAGCTTTCCTGTTTCATATGAGAAAGGTCCCAGCATTACTTCATGAATCCTTCCTTACTAGCTTCTTGCTTCCGTCTCTGGCGTTATCCTCAATTTTTCTTAGGCTAATGTATACATTATTTTCCTGTTTTCAAAGGACCATCGCCTTACAGTTTTTGCTTTTGTATTGTATGGCACACTATCGTGTGTATTAAATGAATAAATAATCCGATACAAAAGCCCACCCATGTTCGGAGCATGGCCAAGATTTTCCGATCAGCTACTGTGTTGATGATCGGATCGAGGATCATTGCCACTAACCTGAAAATATGCATCACGCCTTCATGATCAGTAGCCGAAGAGGAATAACCTACCAGACTATTGCTGCTGTACTTGCTAAAACTTCTACTTCAACGAAGAGATGAGCATTTCGATACGTTTTACATGGTGATTTTTCGCCTTCCCCTGAAATAAGCTTGACTCACCAAGGAGAAATTGGTACATACAAACGCAGTTCAGACCAGAATCATTTCAGACCAGAGCCACTTTCAATTTTAGGGGGGTCAAAATTAGGTGACAGAAAAAGCGAAGTATTTCACCTAATGTGCTGAGGCTTCGTAAATTCACCATCGCCACAATGCTCACAATAAGTATAGGTATTGATCCGACGGCAAATGTGGCCATGTTCATTCCTAACCGATTCATCGCTCTGATGTGTGTCATCTGACGTTCCACCGATGGTCGCGACTGAAACGCCTGATATTTAAAGTAGTTTGCAAGATTCCGGAGGACCTGATGTTCATATGAGCGGTTTCATTTTTTTTTTCTTTCCGGTCTTCCGGTTCCTTTTGTATCTGTGTGCTTCACGCAAATACTGATATCAATCTTATTTTTGTACGTCTTCAGATTGGTCGGAGATGGTGCAAGAGGAGTCTTGTGGGATAAGTGGCGCCCAGTACTAAACGCACGATTAAGTGATGGAGTCTCAAACTGTTACTGCCCCAGTGACCGAGTTTTCGAACTCCTCAAGATCCACTTGTTGGTATACATGTCGAGGAGCACGAAAGCGCTGAGTTGAGCAAAGGAAAATTGAAGTCGAATACAGTAACGCACCGCGAAAAAGGGATTGCTTAACGATTAAAGACGGAAGAAGACGTTCTTCAAAAACTTCACTTCTTTAAATTTTGCTGATCCTTCTCAAAAGAGACCGTAGGGTTTTCATAGTTGCACTACATGCCCAACAGGGCTTCATTCCAGACCTTTGCACAAGATTCGTCGCAATTTCGTAATCCAACGAAGAGCTTATGAAAAAAAAGGTGGTCAAAATCAAACGGTTGAAAATCTAGAAATACTGAATCGCTGAAGTTGGCATCGTGCCGAGTGGTCCGAAAACTGGTTCCGATTCGGTGTCGTCCTGACCCAGCATTCTTTTTTACCCATCTAGGGTGGGTTCATTGATAGAGACTTGTCTGGAAAAGGAAAACACTAACTTTCACTTCGCTTAGACTTCACAAGTCCTTACAGAGGGCTTTCTTACACCACGATGATTATGAGGGATGAAGTCTTTAGACGTTGAAGAATCCCGTCTGAGGGATGCGCCCCCGCTTTCGACTTCCATTTGGAATCGTGGTGGTGAATTGAATGCGTGTGTGACCTATAATGATTTGCGGTGGGCAGCCGATGTTCATGTCAGCACTTTTATGCTCCCAGGCGAGTTTGGTACCAGCCGACTAGTCGACTCCGAAGAGCTGGCAGGCTCGGTTGGCTCAGGCGGATATCGATCCGGGATAGCAACCCTTTACCATGCATGTGCCATAGTGCGCCGTTTACCACTAAACCGTCTCCACCCGTCTATAATTACAAATAAGAGTCAAATGCATGAGCGCATAACAGACCATGATTGCTGACCCGCCGTAAGCTTTCAAGTTATTTAGTTATTCAATTCTCCTCCCAATCGCAAATATTTTTGTTAAGGGCTAACTTTTCCATATTCACGCTTTTTGCCTGCTTGAGCACACCGCCGTTACCAGTGCTTCAAAAAAAAAAAAAACAAATTACAGCACCACATAGTACACCGACGAAAAAAACAAGCAATTTTCTGGAAATGAAGAAAATTTCAGATGAACTTTTACGAATTAAGACTGCTTTTGGTTTTTGATTAGTACCAGTAATAATTGATTTATACCTTGTTACTTCCATTAATTACTACTTTACACCTATGAAGACGTATGTGAAGGCGTATAAGGAGCATAGCGTATAGTCCAAGAACAGTTGCATACGAAATGGACAGACCGATTACTGTAACAGTGAGTAGCATACGTACATATTTGAATTCAATAGATAAAATATTTGAGGAAAGAAAAAAATTATCAAGGCAAGAAGCCAACCTATAATTATCGCCAACGGTTTCTGACATCCACGATAGCTGCAATGAACTGGAGCGCTTTCTGGATAGAACAGTGTCGCACCCCACAAACCGACGCATAGCTGAAAGAGTATAACTGTGGCATACTGTAGACCTCTCCTAGAAATGGCGAAAGTATGAAGGGTCATTGACTAGGTTTCGCTTAGGGATGCGCTGCCAATGGCTGCTTTCATAGTCCGCCGGCCGGCGTGCCGGCGCGCGTGCCGGCGGAGGCAGTGCTAGCGGGGAGGAGGGAGGCAGACAGATAGGCAAACAGTCCACGCCCCTTCGAGGGGTTGAAAACAAACAACCTTCGAAGGGGCGTGGACTGTTTGCCTTACACGGTCTGCCTCCCTCCTCCCCCCTAGCACTGCCTCCGCCGGCACGCCGGCCGGCCGGCCGGCACGCGCCCCGGCACGCCGGCACGCCGGCGGACTATGAAAGCAGCCAATGGAAGCAACCTTCATTTGACAATTACAACTTATTTGTACATTATGTCTAAAGACACTGCGCTAGCACCTAAACAGGACTGCAGCGCTTCCGGAAAGGCTGGCAGTACATACTGCCAGAAGTGGGGTATGGCAATGGGAACCTAAATAGAAAGGTAATGGTTCGTACCGATGCCATTGTTGAACAGACCCATATCAAAGCAATAATAACATAGCAATGTTTGACAAATATCCGTGATTGGTAGAAAAATGGATGAACAATAGCCGTGTAAAGCAAAACTGTTAGAGCAATATAGGTTCCTGAAATTCGAGTATTATTGACCACGACGAAAAAAAATATGTACTCTGAAAAATGTGCTCATAGTAATGTAATGTCGATGTGTAAAAAGCACACTGAAAGTTCTATGGATTGACTGAATAGTGATATCCTCCATTACGCATAACACGTCCAGCCTCCTCTTCCTGGCTTATTTATTTCTAGTTGACGAATTGTTTCACCATACCATATTCGACATATGTAATACTCTTCACGAGTTTAAGTTAGGGCCACTCTGTTGCTGAAGCCCAACGAAAATTATGTGTATTGATTGGCTTTAAACCCCTTTTGAACTGTTCCGTGCATCCCCTGTTCCATCACTTCGAACCTGGAAACAAGGAAGTCGAAGATGAATCTCAATTTAATCAACCGGCTGCGACATCATGAAAGCACCCGATACGATATGTGCATAGAAGTTACTAGTGTATTTTTTGACTTTATATGTAAACTTCCTAAGCCTTCAAAAAAAATTGATTTCTTTGAAATTCTCGGCAGATGCTTTCCGGCTTCCGAGAGTCATCAAAAACGATACGATCCCTATTAGGAGTTTTGGAAGAAATCAATTCAAATATAGCTCGTACCCGTGATAGACAGAAAGTTGAGACCACCGAGTAATAAGAAGATCATTGCACTGGAATACACGAATTCACCCAATTTCCAACAGATAATCACCACGTACAGGAGCACAAGAGCCATTATCGTGCTCAACGATCGGCTGATCAGAAACAGATATCTTTTTCGAGCACTGAAATAAGTTATTTCACACAAGATCCAAACAGCACATGAGCTGGTAGGTCAAGTCTATCTACCCATTGTGCTACTTTAACGTCTTCTTAGTGGTTATTTACTGTTTATCCTCCTTTGATAACCAGTATTTGCACCTCCTTCCTAGACCGTCGTAATCTTTTGTATTACTGGATAACCTATTGCTGTTACAGCTTTGCGCTTTCCTACCTTGTTTGCCCCTTGTCCCTTGACAATGCGCCTGCTGCAGTCCGGGGCCAATGCAGTTTCGGCATAATTAGCCATTCCTCTAAGGCCGTGCTACTATTCCTATTGTTTCTTCCCACTTGCTGTAAGGCCATTAGTGAGCACGACCCTTACCGTTTGCGTTGGCCCTTCATCCCCGTTCACGTTTATGCCTTCGCGATTGAATCCAATCCGCCTTAAGCTTCTTTCTTTCTCTTCTTACCAGTTCTACCCTTTTTTCGTATCCTTTATCAGCTACTTCTAAACATAGCAGTTTTCAATGTCGATATGCAACCAGTTGTTCCCTGACAAGCAAAGCGCTCTCGTTCGATTACATCAAAATCCGCTCACAAATACATAAAAACGAATAGCAGTATTCAGCGGGTTACGGATCACTGGCTGAGTGAATATCTGGGAACCATGAAATGAAAAAGGAACGGTTCAGTCGTCCCATCCAGCCCCTTCTTATTCATCTACCAGTCTCCGATTCTGATCAGAGAGGCTATACTTTATCTGCGAATCTCGAAGTCGTGCAGGGAAACACATGAAGTAAGTGAAGTGATCAAGAAGCAAATTACACAGATCACTTACCTCTCCTCTTCTTTCCGATATATCTTTAACTGGATGATCAAGTATGTGACGTTCAAGACCATTGCCAGGAGGGAGAGAACAATTGGGATGACGGCAAAACCATAATTTCGTAACTCTTTCGCCTTGTGCAATTCCTTAAAAACAATCCCTTGGGGCAACAACGGGATACATCTTTTTATCTTTCACTTAGCTTCTACCCTTCTTTGTGATTCAACAACTTGGAATATTCTCGTTGAAAAACCTAGGATGAATAAGAAAGCAACCCCAATGGGAGAATCTTAGGATTTGAAAGCTTCAAAGGCAGGTCAAGTATTGTTGGACTTCTAAACCAAGCACATCTACTGGGAAGTAAAGTCAGTGACTCTGAATCAGGGCTTGATAAGAGGAAACCAATACAGGAACGGATGAGAATGTATTAAAAGAAAACTGTGCTCAGTGGAATCTGAATATTCTCTCTCAATCGAAAGAACCTTGACATTCGACAAAGGGTCTTACTAAGGAACATAAGGTGCATTAAACAAGTATCACCTGAAGGAGGTAACAAGGCGTATCGCCGCTGGTAATATTGCAGGACGCGTACTTCTCATCCTTCCCAACAATAAACTCGTCCACACAGTCGCTGAACACGGGTGGAACGGTTTTGTTCGGATAAGCCGCATCCAGATGGAGCAAATGTAAAAAGCTGAAAAAATAAATGTATTAGGAATAAAAAGAAGGTCCCAGGTCCTTCATGAAGCATGGAACTCAGAGAGCAATTCCTAAAAGAATGTTGATTTGAAAAATTCGGTTGGATTTTATGGTACGAAAAAACATTGCAGTTTCAGCCATGGCCATCGAGAGGGTCATGTGACTATGATGCTTCAATGAGATGAGGTTGAAACTTCTATTAGAAAATGCCCTTTTCTAAGGGAGATAGTGCAAAGTTGCCAGGCATCGGTGGTTCAGTGGTAGAATGCTCGCCTGCCACGCGGGCGGCCCGGGTTCGATTCCCGGCCGATGCAAGCCTTTTATTACCTTGTGTCTGAAAGTTTGCCTTGTTTATTGCTCGGGCATACTTCCAGGTATTCTTATGCCTAAAGGATCACGAGCCAACACGAGTTTGAGAAAGGTCTGAGTCTGACTGCTGAGAACTCGCAGTGAAGGAAGAGTGTAGACGAGAATCAGATTGGATTTGTACGTTTCCTATATGTTTATTACGGTTCTCAAAATATGGTTACTCATACACACTAACACTAAGTAGTGGCATTAAAATGCGCATCAGCTATAACAAATACTATGACTCATCTTTTGTTTACGGTGGAAATCTGAAGGCCATACCGTAGAGCTTTACAATTCCAAAGGGAAGAGAAGTTGTCTGAACCGGCACAAAAGCCTTAGAAGGACGACTCTTCATTAACAATACATGTTCTTCAGAACCAAAGCTATTGAAGCACGCAGTCAACTACGAAATCGTCCAGTCAAGAGACTGCTAAGAGACTGCTCTTAAACTTAAATTACCTCATTGTATAGGTTTGCAAACACAAAAGATGTTACGAACTTGAACGCCAATGCTAGGAGGTCAGGCAGTAGGCTGCAGAAAGGAAAACAACTGTAGAAAGGAACAAAGTGCGACGGTGCCCCCATACGTCCCATTTCTAACTTGAGGAAAAGAGCATAATTTTCTGATAAAGCTAGAAAACGACCTCGAAGTATCAGAGAAAAAGAGGTACTTTTTGATGCAACGATATTTTTGTTGATTGTCAAGGCATCAAGACAGTTTCGCTCAGCACTACTACCACTGCAGTTCATTTCTCAACGTAATACTTTTTTAGGTTTGTTCGGCACAACAAGCCCAGTAATGAGTTGATGCACAAGTTTTTTCTTCATTCTCTAGATTCACCTCAAATGACAACACCCTGGGGCCGGGCCTCTAGAGAGTCTGGCATTGCTGCGCTAGTGATTTTCTACAGAAAACCCGTCTCCTTACAACCGTAATAGATAATTACAAAATCTCGAAAAAGCGTTGAGTTGAGTGGATCTTAAACAATGAAGGTCATAATCATCTGCTCTTCTCGTACCACAAAGATGATAATTACCAAATTGCTGGGAATCATAGGAACTGAGGGGTCAGCTTTTTTTTCGATGATGAGCTAAACCTGTGGCGATAAGGTCCTGTTCTGAGAGCTTATAAAGGCTTATATTCCTTGCCTAGTTGTGTTGTTTTCCGCTTTCTGCCTTACTCGGGCACACTCTTACGAGTGTATTTTAAATAAATAAATAAATATTCGACGTAATAGCTAAGAAACGCTTTCTAAAATAATCAGAAATGCATTATCACTGCGATGAATCGATGAATTCCGAATGCGTAATAGTCGACTAGATCGGGAAAGTGAATCCGTCTAGCTGGCCGCTAGTATTTTTTGAGTATTGACTACAGTATCTAACAATAATAAATATTATTGAGTGATAATGACTGGTAATAACTCTCTGATATCCAAAACAGCCTAATACCAAACAAAATTTGGAAAGAAACTCACAAATTGACTAGGCGCCACATATAGTATGTACAAAGGTTTTTAGCGTGGATGTGCCTCGCCTAGTAACTGGTCGGGATAGTGGAGGTGCAAAGGGATAATTGGCATCGACTATGAAAAATGGAGGATCAATCAAAAAANACGTTTTTAGGTGTGTGGCTTGTTTTGAGGCCGATGCCTGGAGGGTCCCAGGTTCATCCCGGGTATAAATCTCAGGACTCACAACTCTCGGACTCTCTCATCGTGAAGTGTGCCATTAAAAGAAAAATGAGCAGTCTGAATCGGGCGCAATGCTGTTCTCTGGGAAATGGGACACAAATAAGTAGGCTGATCTTGTGTTTTGAAAAGTGGCTGGTTAATCAACCTGGACTCTCTTCCTGAACGATTAGCCAGTCGGATCCTAACCAAGTGACTCGAATTGTTGATCCCCGGTTGTCGACTGAATCGCTTCAGACTTTTTCAGAATCGGTAGATAAAAACGACGATGACGTTTGGGTGATCCATGAGGATCATAGTCCATGCTATGCAGTAATTACTCTATAACTTGTGAGTAAGACAACCTAAATCAGTCAAGTTTTGAAGAAGGGATCAAATGCGTGGTGTATCTTAGTTTAGAAGGGATATAATGCTCTCATAGAGCCAATACTGGGTGGCTATTTGAGAACATTTTACCCCTTCACTCTACCTACGATCCGGTCGGCATCCAGGAATCGATCCGATTTTAGATCCGAGGTGGGTGTTCCTGGGGTAAAGGCTCCAGAGCTCACGAGGGCAAATTTCTTTCGGTAATCTTCACCTTGGTAGATGAATTTCATTCCAGTCAGGGCGCTTTTAGAGTATTTATAAACTTAAGGTTTCTCGACATCATTCCATAGCACCTTCCAAAGACATCAATCGTACGGGAGCTGACTAAATCGTGCAGTCCTAAGCCCCCTCGTCTTTTGGGAAATGCATCCATAAATGTTTTTAGGGGGAGCACAGCAGCGTAGCTACACTGATTATAAAAAATTTAATTTCTTCAAATAAATTTCTGCAAAAATCTGAATCTCGTCCACTAAGGTTTCCTTCTATCAGAATAAAAGTTTGGGATGAAAAACTACGGTACACCCAACGCGTTTTAGAACCGACCTGACAGTTTCCAATCCTTCATACGTGGCCATTCAGCCCATTGGATGGTTTCAAAGGATTAGGTCAGTCGTAACCTGAAAACTGCCGGATTTATGATTTTTAATAACTCATATTTACAATGTGACAAAGTTTTCTCACCCATTCAAGGAAAAAGTCGCAGGACTAAGTGGAGAACGCTTGGTACGGTCCACCTCCTATCCGCTATCCGTTCACACCTAAACTTCAGAATTTAAGAAATTGGTTACTTGTTCTGGAAGCGAACAATGTCGACGGCGTCGATAGAGGTAGTAAAGGAAGTATGTAAGAAAAGCAGGCAAGATTCCGATGTTGTTCATTTAGTTGTTTTAATTTATTCGATGTCCAGAATTAGTATAAAAATTAAAAAATTAGTGAAAGCGAAGGTCAAAGGTTAGACTGGTTCTTTTAGAGACTCTTATGTTTGTGATCGTCGGCTCAGCCCTTTCGGGTGTAGAACTTATGAGCTGCTGTGAGCGGATATAACATTAGTTTGCCTCATGTGGCATTATGATACGTCTGTAGGTCTGTCCCATGACTTGCAATGGCCCGCCGATATATGTATGTACAAGGTTTTTTCCCACTGCACACTTTTACCAGTTGACCGGCCGATGGATAACTTGGCACTGCTCTGTCTGTGCCATATCAAGGCTTTTGAATAGTAAACGTCTAAACTATTTAACCTGATGAAGGTAGTTGTTGTATAGTAAATTAACACAAGCTAAAGTTTAAAAAATATAAATTTAAATAGTGTAGAATAGGGATTTGACTGAAAGAATGATCAGAGCATCGAACTAAGAGGCTATGCGATCTGTGGGGATAACTACATAGCAGATACTGCCCAGGTTAGGAAACGGCACTTCGCTCCGAAGTAGCCGCTTCAGGGCAAGGTTCAGCAGAAAGGAGGTTCGATATGACTGATTGCATGTGACCTCTGATGACGTTCAAAGTATTCCCGCTAGAAAAGTCAACAAATAAGAAAAAAAACAGAGTAGTGCAGAATTTTGAAGATAACAGTTGCAAGCACCAACAAAATTATGGAGGGTACTGTAGCCGAAAGACGTTATGTGGCGAAATTTTCCTCCAGTGGAGCTGAAACTGATTTTGTCAACACCCTCAAACGTGTACATTGAGGAACCAGAGCCTGCCCAGCATTTTTGTTGGGAACAATCTGGTTCCATCACAATGGCACATCTGTTTTTTCAGGACATGCTAGTAGTTTGCGAATGTTTACCTACACGTGCCACGCCTCAGAACTAGTAAAGCAGATGCGAGTATACTGATTATGTATCCTATGCGTGCAGTGGTAATACAGAGGATTAAGCGTTTTGAAATTGATCAATTCAATTTTTAGAGTGCGCCCCGGCATTCGACTTCCATTTAGAAACTTAGTGGCACTTGGATGCATATGTGGCCTATACAATGAATTGCGGCGGCCAGCCGTTGTCCAAGTCAGTATTTTTGTCCTCCCATACAAGTCCGGACCCATGAGTAATTGGCCTACGCGGAAATCGACCTAGGTTTCGAACCCGCAACCATGCTTGCATGTGTATGTTAGTGCGCAATTTGCCATTACACCATCTTCACTTTCCAAATGCAATATATCCTTGAATTAAAAAAAAACAACAACAAACAACGTCAGTTTGCAGGGGATGTCCATTATGCCTCAACGAGCGGCTTCATGCAGCACAACCCTCAAAAACCCAGCAGTAAAATGCTATCACTGAGATGAGCTCACGATTTCACCCTTAATTCATCATCGTATGGCGTTTTGAAGGCGTTTTTGGCCTATACTATAATTTGCGATGGCCAACTGCTATACAAGTCAGGGATTTTATCCTGCCGAACTAGTTTGATACCAATTACCGGCTCTGGAGAGATAGAGACATTGGAGAAAGAATCAAATTCGTCCCAACACTACAAAATTTGTGAGCTATCTATTGTGTACCGATTTCAGCTATCGACTCCTATTTCTCAGGGCGTCGCCATTGAATAAAGAAAGTGGTTTGTCCCTTTCAGCAACGATGCCATCCCAATACCTGCTAATCCTGCTGATTGTGTACTCAGTAGTTTTTCTTACGCAGTTAGAGGTATTATCGCTAACATACTATCCCATATTACCGTCCAACAAATAGGTGGCTATACACTATTTCCAAGCAGTTTGTCCTACGAACGTCATTGCCGCTGACATCACTTCGGGAAGGACACACAGACACCATACTCTCTCAACGGCCCATATCTTACGAAATCCCATATCCAAGAAAGGACAAAGGGAAACTCTTTTCTTTCCATGAGATTTTATCTTCAGTCAGTGTGTTGCCGAAGTGTTTGTCTTCAAACACATCGCGAACACACTGACTAAAGAAAAAATAAAAGCGTATTTACTCAAAAATGCAAATTCAAGCTAAGAAGGCCATGAGACCCGATGATGACTCATTTAAATGCAAGGCCATTGAGTACTACAAAAGGGCAATAGCAATGGTGTGATGAGAACCCGAGCCATCACTAAACATCTCCTAATTCTACATGCTACTTGAACCGCAAGAACGACAGTAAGCTACAAATCTTGTGAAATTAGGTAGTCAAGCAATTGAGGGTCTAATAACTTCTAGAAGCTAGAGGAACTAATAGAAGTTCTAGTTTCTGCAGCGGCTAGCACGAACGGACGAAAGTGGCGGGGTGGTAAATGACGTATTATCACACATGCGAGGTCTGGGTATCAGACCTCGGATCAACTTTAGTCTTCCACCATCCAGGGGTCACTTACTAGCACGAACGGACGAAAGTGGCGGGGTGGTAAATGACGTATTATCACACATGCGAGGTCTGGGTATCAGACCTCGGATCAACTTTAGTCTTCCACCATCCAGGGGTCACTTACTCGGCACCGAACTTATCTGGGAGATAAAGCAATGACTTGCACGCGTCTGGCCATTGAACAGACCAATACGCATTCAAAACGCCACACGATTCTGAACGGAAGCTGAGTACCGGGCGCATTCCAAAAACGGGACTGATTAATGCCGGAAACTTTATCCTTTATCCTTCTCCGTTTTGACGCTGATAAACCTCTGCAAGATCGGACAAGAGCATTGAAATTTCACTATGATACTGTGTATGAACGAGCTCGCTGGTCTCTGAGGTATGGAGTGTTGGAGAGTTCAGTCTAATACCAGGGATGATGTTTTCTTGGATGAGCTCCAAAAAAACTTGAGAAATATATGAATGACTGAGTATGTAGGCACTTAACTTATTGATTAATTAATCAAATGGGTATAACTTGAGAGCCTGAATGAACGAATGAATGAATGAACAGAAGAATAAGTGAAAGAGGACTCTGCTGGAGTTACAAAGATTTCAAGGCAACAACGAAAAAAACACAAGAGTACGCACAAAATCACCTGTATCACGTGTCTTACAGGTGATACAGGTGATTTTATTAATATTCCTGTGCTTCACTAATAAAATATAAAGAATACACATTAAGTGCTTATTAGGAGACATCAATCATGCCGGTCGTCTAAGCTTCCCTTTCAGCTAGTATTCATATTTTACATTTTCCCTTCCTCTCCGTTTACACTCCGTCGACCAGAGATGACCGCTTTTTGAATCTTTTTGAATCGAAGGCAGATCAATAATTGCAAGTAATATTTCTGCATCCGAATGAATGTGAATGTCATAGGCGACGCTCAGTAAAAGGAAATGATAGTCATGCTGGTTGGCAAGTATAAGGCTATGTCTTCCGATAGAATCTAAGCAAAATTCTTCAAATGAAAACGGAGAAACTCTCGGTGAATTAAACAATTTCTACATTTAAGACATCATCACCATCGGAATCGAAGCATTAAAATTCCAAATGGATCAAAGCAGTTGGATAATGAAAGTTATTAACAGGGAATGAACAGTTGGATAGAAGGCACCTGCCACTGATCTCGCGATGCTCACAGTCTTGCCTCGTTATAAGGTGATGACGGTTAGAGGGGAGAACATTCCCGATAAAGAGCTTTCCTTTTTTTCGGCTGGTGCAACGAATGCAATTTTTGTCTCTGTCTAATGGTATGCAGACAGAACTCTGCATATTGCAAACTGACAAGCATTCCATACAATAGTAGCGGAGAGGAGAGCAGGAAAGCATTGGAAGCCACAGGTCTTGTGAACAGTACAACGGCAGCCCGGAGAAGAAATTCCTTCGGCGAAAAAATACTGATTTCTACCGCATACTACTTCCTTTCCTTTGCACAAGAATGATGCATTCTCGATGGGTTTGGTATCGCAGTAAAACTTTTTCTTTACACCATGATGTAAAAATTGGTTATTATTAGAAGTATGAGGAGGAACGAAATAGGATAGTAATAGAAAAGAACTGAAAAACTGAGTTGAAGGTCACCCATAATGGGGTGATTCACCCATTTTCTCAATATTTCGTTAACATTGGAGGAGTGAGGCAAGGATGCCAACAAATCCTTCATGGAATGCCGATTATTTGATACGAACGCTTTTTACGCAAATTTATTATCCAGAAAGGCCTAGAATTAAGTAATGGGCACAGAAAGCACAAACACGAATTCTGATCTGTGGGCCCAGCAAAGCATTCAGTTACCGAGTTGATCAGCTTCTTAGAAACAGAACCGTGAAATAATCAACTTCCGAAAGGACGTTAAAGCAAAGAAATCAGGTGAACTGAGAGCCTCAGAGAAAGCCGACCAATTCTTAGATTTTTTCTATTCTAAATTATAGATCTTTTTCGAAAGAAAATCTTGCGCAAATGTTTGAGCCCTCGTCCATCGACTATATTAATGAATGGATTTTTTCTGCATTTTAGATTATTTCATTGTCAACCGTGATTGCTGAATTGTTCACCTTCGCAGAAATCTCCTCAATAAAGAACAAAAATCGTAGCAGTGGTACCAAATGAAAGACTGGAGGATAAAGTTTTTGACGTTGATCATTTGGGATGCGCAACGGCATTTGTCTTCCATTCAGGATCGTATTAGCGTAGTGAACACTTATGTCGGGTGGTAGGCGATGTACAAAATAACGCTTTTATCTTCCCAGACGAGTCTGGTGCCAACTAACCGACCCCAGAGGGATGGAAGGTTTGGTTGGTCTCTGCAGATATCCGGGATTCGAATCCGTTACCATGCATTTGTAATTCCGCACAACTGCCACTGCTTTACCTCTACCCAACAACCGTATGTACAATTGTAATGAATAAACGTAATCAATGACAACAATTGCGATAAGTAAGTATAACATATAGATATTCATGAGGTGAGATGTTTCTTCTGATAGAGTAGCTATAAAAATCAAAATAAAAAAGAGGCCTCATGTACATACTGTCGACAAACTATAGAGACTTATTGAAAGGGTTGGTTGTGTATGAAGTTCACCCTGACCGAAGTATAAGCGGACAAAAAGTGTTCATGACGTCTCGACCTTTGGTGCGAGGAGGTGCGTAGATAAGGGAATTGACGTCAGCGGGATTTAATCCAGAACACCAGCAAATACGTTGCTGCAAGAGTCTAGTAGAATATCAGGAAATGTTGAAGACAACTTGCAAACTGTGGAAGCGACACCGAAAAGGAAACGAGTCATCTGACAATCGACGATGACACATTGGTAGTGGCACAAAGCATAAATCGCCTGTCGCTCGCCGGGAATTCTTATCATGAAAAAAATGAACGCCAAATAGAAGAGAGCATTCAGACGATGTGGGAGATGATTCAGAGCTGACACTTGATGGGCCCAACTAATCTCCAAAGTGCAAATATCAATGAGTACCTGGTGAAAAATAGGCGAAGTGAAACGGGCCACTCGAGAATTCACAGAGGAAGTGTTAAAAGTGTGGAAAAAAACTGGTAGAGGAGCAGAACTTCGCAAAGTAGCCGACGAATCCTCGTCCCTTCCATGGCCGAAATGGGTTTATTAATGCAAAACTGCATGAAATCCTAGACAAGAATTTGATTGTTCTGAGCGATATCCCTCTCTGATCTTCATCATACGAGGTCCAACTATTAACCGCTTGAACGAATACCTACGGCTTTAGCATCAACATCCTCATACGTATCCCACCATCGTTTTTTCGTTACGGTCCTAAATCTCAAGTGAGTCGTTTGAGGCAAAGGAGAGAACTGGTGGCTTATCCATAATTATTTAAGCTGGTTACATCCTTTATAGCCTCAAGGAATGACCCTCAGAAACTCAGCGAGGATTATCTATGTTACCGAGAAGGCTGAACCTGCCAACACACTAGTTCACCCGCTCGTTCGCCTCCGTCCTGCACGACCGCAAAGAGTGCTGATGCTTTTTCTGGCGCTGACAAGGTCGATAGAGCTCGCTATGGAAGAAAGGCAGTCGTACAAACAAGATAAGGGCCACGCCGGCGAATACATAAGCAACAAACTGTACTCATTGCCTGCTGTATAAATAGATATCTAACTGATACATTACATTATTTGAATAAATATTATTACGCCGACATGTTTGCTTTCCAATGAAACCCATCAGTGCATCGCACGGAACATGGTGCGGTTTCTGAAATAGGGGAGAAAACAGGGATGGTCCGAAGCGGTTAAGCTACGATATGTATGGCTCCGACACTGGTTGAAAGACTTTTTACTTTTTTTTTTCTTTTTCACTTTTTCACTTTTTTTAGACTCTTTACCTGACTAGGATATGAACTTGCAGAAACCTTTCATGCTCTTTCAGTTCAAAGACCATTCTATGCTGGACAACGGAAGTGTCAGTGCAGAACAGTACGCCGTTGGTCTAGGGGAGTACCGATTTCATCGCTCAGGACGTCAAAGAACTCCAGGACCCTGGCCAGCGCCATTGTCAGACTACTTTACGTGCTCTGACCGAAAGGAATACTATGCCACGTGTCCTTCGAGCGAGGACCATCCACTGCACTACTTCGGTTCGCGAAGTAACGAATGGAGACGTTATTGGAGCCCGCTTCGCCCGAGGAAATTAATAATCAGAGGGACGACAGATGACAATGAGGAGTCTTCGGTTTCCTCCCAAAGATTTCTGGCGGCTGTTGCATACACGTAGAAATGACCATTGAGCAGTAGTCCTAGCTCAAACTTATTGAATGATTCAAAGGGCGGCGAACAAATAATATGAGACCTGCCATGCATTTAGCATCCAGTGAGAACAGAGAATTATTTGAATGCATATCCGACCCAATCAAAAATGGCGCTGCTGATTGCTTTCTGGATTCTCTGAAGCTTACGAAGTGCATACCTGAGCTGACTTTAATCAATGAGAAGCACATGAACTACGAGGAAAATAGGAAAAGCGAAGGGCACAGGAACGGTAGAACGGCATCTCGTACGAGACCCTTTTTTCCGAACAGTATTTGATTAACAAGTTTTTCACGCCACATTCCTCTCTACCCAATGGCACAGTGTGGACAGGAAGCGGAAGTGTAAGCAAACACCGGCCAACAAGAAAGGAAGATGAAAAATCTAGGTAACGTGGAGAGTAAAAAACTCATTCATTCAATGTTAGAACCGGCATGAGAGCGAACGTATGGGGCAGGGGATGGCCACGTTTCAATTGCTTTCTCAATGTTTACTCTTCGAACTGTATAAACATCAATGGTTTCCACATACCATACCAGAAAAAAGATGCGTCTAAAAATGCCGTTCAAGTCACCAGTATTACCTGACGATATCTAAGGATTCAGCTGAGAAATGGATACTTTCTGGAGGACATAGCAATTCTTAGCAAGTCTCAAGCATGAGGTATAAAGTATGTTA
Organism: Haemonchus placei; assembly: GCA_900617895.1. Classification (NCBI taxonomy): domain Eukaryota; kingdom Metazoa; phylum Nematoda; class Chromadorea; order Rhabditida; family Trichostrongylidae; genus Haemonchus; species Haemonchus placei. The sequence continues at coordinate 40,315 of UZAF01017428.1, forward strand.
GCATGAGGAACAGCTTACGATAGTTTTAAGGTGCCCTTTTCAATTTTGAAGCCGGAAGTGTTGCTAGAGAACAGTGCACCGGTGGCAAAAAAAAGTGAGAAAATCTGGCTACTTCGCAAAAATTAAGGCTTCCTGAAGAGGAAATAGAGGTTGTGCGAGATCACCATGACGGAATTGTTGGAAATGGATATTCGGACGAAGTTTCATTTGCTGCAATTACGTAATGAGCTGATTACATGAAGTCAAAAATGTTCAAAATCCCTTTCCTTTTTCACCATCAGATCTCTGAGCCCTTATAACGCCCTATCTAGGCCATTCAACGATCTGAAAGCACCACATATGGTATACTGGAAGTCCACGGATTCATCAGAGGGAAGTTTCTCAAGAACCATTTTTCTCGTGAACTGCGAATTCAGTCAATTCCGTTTCTTGCATGCGCCATGCATTCAACTTCCATTCAGAAACGTACTGGCATTCAGCGTATGCTTGTATAGAAATGGTATACAAGTTGAAAATGCAACCAACTAATAATCTGGGAGCCTCCTTCAATGATTTTGAAGGAGGCGCCTAGATTATTATCAGTTGATTGCATTCGCGTTAGAAATATTATTTTCGTTTGATGGTGTTCTGTGATACACATTCAAAGTGACACTTCAAGAAAAGGGTAATAACGAAGAGCAAGGAATAGCAGTAGAAAGTTCGCTGCAGTATAAAATTATGCATGCAGCCCTTACAATTAGTCAAGGAAAGAGGGGAACGCGATTTTGCAAGTGTAGTTAAGTCTTCAGGGAATTGCAAGCAACACTCTAAGGTAATTGAAATTTTTTCCCAACATCTCTTTCGCTTTCTCATAAGCTTGTGCAGCCCTGACAAATGACTTCTTTTTCAATAGAAAATAGGGAACAGAACTACATGAAAAACACATAAGGAGTTAGGATACAGAACTGCAAGAGTTTAACGAGTGTATCCGCCCCGCAACGAGGCCAGAGGGATTGTGACTTCGTTGCAGGGCGTGCACAGTCACTTTGTGGAG
>UZAF01017429.1:20946-44294 GCA_900617895.1 Haemonchus placei
TTCCTGAGCAGTCAAAATATGTGGACGGCCAGGAATAGGTTGTGAGCGATAGCTGCCAGGGTCTCCAATGAAGCTAGCAATGTATGAAAAAGAGCGGCCCGGTTGCCGTTCCAAAAGTTCGTGCACACTCAAAGATTTTTATTCCAAAGGTAACTAAAGAACCTACCGCAACGAAACCATTTTCAAACGACTCCTCGTAGTCGATAAGCTTCACAGGAATTTGAGAGGCCATGTTGCTTTCTGTTCTCGGTTATAATTTTGTTTTTTTGATAAGTGTGCACATACTTTTTAAACAAAGGAGAAATTTTTTCTTCAATAAAAAATTGTATTAGCATTTACGATGTTCTCTCAGAAAAAGTGTTCGTAGGTTATCGCATACAAGGAATTGAATGATGAAGGTCACAGGTTACAGAAAGCAATGGTATTCCCAAAAAACAAAATGTTGGGTGTGCACATACTTTTGAAACGCACTGCATACACGAATGGCCGAGACAGCGACTTGCTGTAGATAGTCACTTCTCAAACTTTTGTTGTCTTTCTACCGTTCCCTTTCAGGACCGGGCATGTTCCTTTGATGGATAGATAAATACATAAATTTCCCAGTTATTCCATCTGTCTAAAGAAACTGATTGTGTCAAGCGGACGAAGTCTCGAGGCTCCGAGGCGTGATCAAAATCCGCTTATGGAAGAACGTGTTTGAATGAATTACCTAATTGGCCAGTCTGACAAAGGAGCATCTCATTTTGCACGTTTTGCCTCAGGTTCCAGCTCCTACTTACTAATCCCGAGGAACTATTGTAGGTTTACCTTGACGTGCTTCGATATCTGATGATACTCGTGCTACAGGGATTTCTGCTTAATCGCATCATTTGCGCCCTCTGGGAGAATCATCAGGATTGCTGAAAACTCTTAAGCCATACCTTCTTCACGATTCCGTCATCATCGCGATATCCAACAATTATATCACGAATTCCGAGAAGGAATGACTGCAACCACCATTTCATGCTTTTTTGCTTCCAAAAGGTACCTTCCAGAGCATGTCGTTGAGTCTTCAGCTCTACTGGATCTCCATCTGAAAATGAGTAAGTAAACAATTTGAAAGAAAACACGATGGATGTAGATGCGACGTTCAGGTGGATATGGCTACTGGATCCGTTGCACCTCCGTGTCCATGCCAACGCTTCATCGTAGGTATAGTGAAGTATAGTAAACAGTCTTGTTTTACCCTAATTAGGCGTAAAGTGACAGCAAAATGGAAATTACCTACTTGACAATAATCACCTTTATTGATGGCATCCACTTCTCCGCTATAAACCAACCGTAGAGGACGTCCAGATGTAGCGGCAAGAGTGGATTTGACAACCATTGCAAATTCTTCTCGACAGGTCACCGGTTCACCAACATTTGGCACACCCTGAATTAAAAGCCACAGCTTGGGTGGAAAACAAGCAAGAATCAAGAAAAAGATATAGTCCAGAGAAGGGCACGCCCTCAAATTCTCCACCTATTCACAATAAGCTTTTGAGTGCAAATTTGACCACTATAAATATTGAAAACCATCGATTCATGCCAGCCGAACCCTCCATTACTCCATGTTCGATGAAAATACGGGGGATATCTATGTGAAAGATAACATTACCATAGGTAAGCCTCACTGCGATTAAACGATCCCAGGAAAAAAGGATTCGGATTCCACTGGGTGGTAATCGGGGCAAAATTTGAGACTAGCTCGCTCTTGAACTGCGCTTTTCGGGAAACGACAAAAACAAAAAAAAAACAACTTACGGCTTTCTCAGTAACTGTCATATATTGCTCGAACTTGAATCCCCAATATGACATCATCTTGTCTCTTTGCGTCATCGATTCTTTTCTAAAGAGAGCAAAATATTTCTGGAAACAATCCAAGACAATAGATTTCGAGATAAAATTTGAAAAAAAGTTTTTTCATATTTGCTGATCTATCTTGTTTTAGAATGTGCCATGCTCCAAAGTGATGATAGCACTTGATTGCTTATTCCGCCTACGCAACGACTTCTCCGGTGATCCGAGAAAGAGATAGATATAAATTGAAAAACTATTTCAAGACATCATTTGTGAAGAGTACGACGGTTTGCTTAAACTGACAGAGACCTAAATGCACAGTTCACGATAAAAATTGTTTCTGAAATTCCCCCACAGGGTGAATTTGAAGCCCCCTCGTATACCATAACTGATGCTTTTGGGGCGGTACACGGCTTAGTTAGGGCGTTATAAAGGCTCGAAGATTACACCGTGTGTATCCTCGGACGAGTTTCACCGGCATTATAGAGGTTGCACAGATCTCAAGGGAACCATTCTTGGAAGTTCAAACAACTTGTTATGGCCCATGGCGACAGTGAAAGACAGTTCTGTACAGTTCTGGCTTGATTTAGTGAGCTCTTTGTGCAACTGCAATAACGGAAATCTCGTCTGAATACTCCTCCTATGTTATTTCCGTCATGACAATCTCGTCCAACCTCTATTTGCCCTATTCTTGAAGAGACATATTTTTCTCGAAATCGGCGAATTCTCTCGCTCTCTTCACTACTGATGAACTATTTCCAAACTATATTTTCGCTTTTCGAATGAAAACGGGTATCTTAAAGTTATCGTGAACTGTGCTTTCGATCAAGGGCACGTTTTTGAGAGATAGTGGGATTAAATGGGGTCCTGATGATGTACTGGACAAAGGTGCAGCGTCAAAAAAACACACTTGCTGGTTCAACTCTCGTCCGCAGCTGATTTCTTATCCACGATCTGGGCAGCCTCGTGGTAACGTAGTGGGAAATAAACTAACTTTTACAGCAATAGCTACTGCTTAGGAGGATGACGTAAGTAGGTGGGTCCGGAAAATATGGGCACATTCAGAAAACGCAGCTATCGATCAGTACAAATCAATCATTACCTCAGATCAAAGTTACTAAGAAAATTTAGGGAATGGCGACAAATGCCCTACCTTTGTCGTGTCTCCTCTGTTTCTCTTTCGCATAGGAAAATCACTTCGCCTATTCGTGCTGCTGCAAACTCCCATGGATCTTTGGGACAAAACGGAGTGGCCGCAATTCGTGTTAAAAGCCCGCGCCAACAAACAAAGTCTGCTTCATGTAGGACCTGTAAACAAAAACATCAACACAACAATTGAGACGTACACAAAAGTTAAAGGGTAAAGTTTTTGGCGTTAATAAATCCCTTCTGAGGGACGCGCCCCCGCACTCGACTTCCATTAAGAATCGTAGTGGCGTAATGAGTGCGTATGTGGCCTATACAATGACTTGCGGTGGCCAGCCGATGTACAAGTCAGTGCTTTTATCCTCCCAGACGAGTCTGGAACCAATTCACCGACCTCGGAGGGATGGAAGGCTTGGTTGGCCTAGGCGGGCATCGATCCGGGATTCGAACCTCTGACCGTGCGTGTGATATAGAGCACCAATTGCCACTACACCACCTCCGCCCCGAGACGTATATATGTAGAAGTAATATAAATTTCCAAAGCGATCAGGTGAAATAACAGAGAGACGCTCTATTTCAATTTTAATGATTACCCTGCCCGTCTGATAATTTGACCTTTATAAAAAAAAATCGTGAAGTCTGCGGTTTCACAAGATCAATAATATCCGATAGCAATATCTCATATCCGCTAGCGACATCTGATGAGATACTCTATAAAATCAATCGATATTGATTAGTAGTCCTCTGATTGGACGGGAGGGATTTTCACGCCGTTTCAAATGCATTATGTTCATAGCATTCCAAAAAGAAATTCATTGTTATGGGAATAAGTTTGATCGGACACAAGCAAGAATTCCAAACAACCTCCATGCTCTGTTGCAGACAGCTATTTGAACAAACTTCCACATTATCCGATCCATTTGCCGTTTGAAATTCGTGTAGCAGGAGGTCTTCAGAACCCCTTTCACGCTACGATGCATGATTGTCGTGGCTCGCGTTCGACTTTATGAAACGAGGCAAGCACGCCATGGTCTCGGCGTTAAAGGCACAGTTCGCGATAATTCAATGGGCGGACACGTCATCGACATACCCGCCCATTGAATTATCGCGAACTGTGCCTTTAAGGCACCGTATATCGACAGTTCGGGAGAGAGTAAGAAGCCATGTGATAGTTGATCGACGGCCACTCTGCCTACACCATGAGTGGACCGACTTGGCCTTGTGTAGCCACCACTGTCCATCGCCTCCTCGCCCCTACATCCTAATCCTCGCTACATTCTTATTCCTGGGCTACCGTCGTACATCGTTTATCGCCTCCAGTCTTCTCCACGTATGGGATGGACTGAGGATCAGACCATCGCCATGGAGTAGGGCATAGAACCGTCAGGAGCCTAAGCGCTTCAAGCCTCGAAGTTCCCCGTCGTAGCTTGAGAAAAGGATCATGCCCAAGTCGTTGGTCCACAGGAATAATGTGGTCAGTGTAAAAGGGGAATTCGTTGTAATTGATCTGATATTCGCTCTTCGTAATATTTATTCCCTAAATCTCCAATTTATGGAATGCATATAGCTTGAATCAAGTATCTTTGTGGCCGAGCGACCGTCATCATGTCGAACACGGACAAATTTAATAAAGTCCATAGTCGTGTATAAAGGATTCCCTATATTAGGCGTAGGCTCGATAAGAATTGTAGGCCCCGTGCGCACAGTGCACCCCCTCATGGACCGTTTTAGGGTTTTACGGAGGCAACAATACTGTTTGACACCGACGTAAGAGAACGGGGTCGCCTAGGCCTAACAGGTGGCGGGAAAGAGTAACGGAGAGTAAACAAGCGAGAGCGCGTCAAGCCCAGATAGTATCCCCAGAGAGAGGTCAGCCTTGCTCTACAGACAAGCCCAGGCTGGCTACTCATTTAAGGGAGCCAGGAAGGTGATCAAAGGAATGGCACGGGAGTACAGCATTCTTCAGAAAAAAAAAGCTCCGAAAGTCATGAACAGAAAGCTTCAAGGTGACTACCGTTCTGCTGAATCCAGGCATCGTTATTTAAATGATACATTTTACTAATCTTAGCCCATTCTCGATTAGGGTTAGTCAGCTTCAAAAGCAAGGAACTGCTAGCTACCATTTCGGAGAGCTGATAGACATTCAAAAAAGTCCCTACCCCCGAAACAGATGTCGCCAGATTCGCCGGCTAATGATATTAACGAGTGCGAATGGAATGACGCGCTGTTTTCCCTGCACAGATAATAGTAGGGTCTCCGCAGAATGCCCATGTGGGAATTATTTATGACCACGATGGATGTTCTCAAATGAATGCCATTTCTACTTGCTCTCTCACAAAAAGAAGGACCGTTTTCACACCATCGCTAAAGTCACATCGAGAGCAATGGACCGTACAGAAAATCAAAGTCGGTTGTCTCTGGATTCAAGTGGCCGTCAAACACAAAAATCGAAGGACATTCTGAACAACAGTATGCCTTAATCGTTTCTTCTAGCATGCAATTAACTTTTCCTTCGCCTGCCCTATCAAGTTTTCCACTCTTTTGGTAGAAGCATCAGATCCGCTGCCGTCATAGCATGTTCCATTAATGAACCCGATATGGCATGCGTTTCAACGCAAAAACCAATAAGTTTAATAACCCAAACTAACCGCTCAAAACTGAGGACTGGCCTAACAAGTTATTTGGCCCAGTATATGAGAGAACGATTACGACTTCGATATTACGAGGGTGGGTGAGCTTTACATCTCATTGTGAGTCCGAGAGGTGTGAGGCTCATAAACCCTCGTAATGTTGGAGTCCAAACATCACCAGAAAAATCATTACTGAAAATATAGCGGACTTTGCCAGTACTGAAATCACAACACCTTTTTCAATGGGCCACCACGTGGTGCCTGCGTAGCGATCCAGTCCAACAGCACATCGAGGCGTTCGTCACCTTCCTGGAATTTGAAGATCTATAGCTCATTCGGAGGAAAGGGAAAACAACAAAACGCAGCTAACAGGACTGTCAGACTCCCCGGTTTTGAAAAATCAAAAGTAGAAACTTCTACGAACAAGGAAAGGTGATTCCACTGAAAACAATCGAGTAGGTACCCTTATATTGTCAGAAGTCTGATAAGCTTTTTTCTGAACATGTAAACAAAAACAGGAGCAAAATTGGCGTAAGTATTTTCAAACAATTCACAAGATTACATTACATAGCGATTCCGAGCTTTAAAAAAAAGTCACGAGAAGGTCTAACAAAACATATAAGGAAAAATCCCAGAAAGAAAAACTGAAGCCTGAAATTCGACCATTTTGCTAATCGAGCCGATAAAAAGTTTCTCTTATTTCTACTAGCACTGCTCGATTCCTTAATCAACCAATACAACCTCAATACGAGATTTTTTACATGTAACATGATGGTATGCTACTTTATTGATTATTTCGCGCTGCAACCACGCGCACTATGTTTCGGTTGTCATGCAACAAAACGAGCCGAAAATTTCAGCAACTGACTAAACCTTCGATCAATTAACGAAATAACAAAACACCTTTTCTTCGAACGTATCGAATCCCTTGTTTAAGTCGAATCGAACTCGTCCAGAATCAGCCAACGCTGTTTCGTACAGATATTTGGCATCTTCACGACCTGTTACCACACATCGGTCTCGTGTCACCTGGCATTAAAATGTTTTTTGAAAAAAAAATTCAATAAAACTAGTTACTAGAAGGCAAAATGTAACGGTTTTCCTACCGTATACTCTCCGATGCGCTGAGGCTGTCCAAAGCGGGGAAATGGTCGATCATTTGATTTCACATCTACGGAGACTCTTAGTACACTTTGATCCATTTATTCTAGCAAGTGGTAACCCGGCTTCTACCTGATGAAAAGTGAGTGGGTTTTTCTCATTAATCGATAAATATTTGGATACTCCGTGCATTCAATTAAGATTCAGAAGCCTAGAAGTGATTGAGCCCACGCGTGAATGAATACCATATGGATGACTATCTAGCTTAGAATCCAATAGTCTGGTAAGACGAAATGTAGGAAAGTAACAGTTTGTACGAGTTCATAAAACGTTGGCACAATCAATGATATCTTCTAATTTAAGGGAAGGCCAAGAAAAAGTAGAAGCCCTTAAGCAAAAAGCAAAAAAAAAACTGTCTTCAAATCGTCTGAAGAGACAGTCGGCTCAGGCCGCGTTCATAGTTTGCAACTTCGGAGAATAGAAGAGTCAGCGAAATGGAACGGATACGTCACTTAACTTCACCTCAACAGAAGCAAGTATACGAAGCTCCGCATTTAGTGCAGAGCCAGCTGTGTCTACCTAGTGGGAACGTATCTTACTATAAGCCTTCTGACAGACTAAGCGGAGCTAGCAGTGGTTTACTACCGGCTGCTGAGTGATTTCGAGGAATCCACGATGCTACGGTGAGCAGCCCTTCCTTAGAGTGCTCTACTTATCCCACTTATAAGCATTCTGGAAGGAAATGCTCAAAACTTACAAGGAAGAGAATAACTGTTTCAAGCCATATTCTTCCTATTATTAGTCGCCCATAATCCCTGGAAGGAAAACGAGATTGTATCAATCATATCTACCTGGTAATGACAAGATGGCTGCAAGATGTCATCTAATCCAAAGACGTCTTCAAATTGCATCACGATCCTGGAGCCCTACTACACGAGTCTAGTGGTGATTTAACCCGGGGAAAAAGTGCATTTTCCCAATACGTCCTGTCTAACATATCCCAAATATTCCGGGAAGTACCGTCGAATCATTTGCAAGCAAACAAGCCTGGTAAGAAAAATGAAAGCCGTGCTTCAGAAAAAAAATCAGGTCGGCGGGCTAAAAGATGGACAGATGAAATTTGTTCAAAAAACCCGCAAGGGGAAAAGGCACAGGTGAAAATTCTGAAAAACACAAGAATTCGGTGGAAGTAAGTGGAGTGGAACTCAGCTGTCACATCTTTTTTAATTGACTTATTAAGCCATTTCACAAAACTCAAAACTTCCAGGCTCCCAGAGTTCATAGGGATCACCGTGGCGAAAAACAACCGTCCACAAATCGAGAATTTTCCAAAATCAATTTTGATCAAGCACGAGATAACCAAGGTACGAGCCCTTCAGCACGAATCAGTCTCCGATATGAAAACGTTAAACATTCACTTGATTTAATTCAACGAGTAAAAAGACATCGTATCCATAATAAAGTCTAGAAATCAAAGTACAGTATGACGTTCTATTTTTGAACGAAATATGAAACCTAAAATATAATAAAATAGAATCACCATTCCTATAAATCTTCTTAGAGACAAGAGAAAAAAATTAAATAAAATAATAATATCGAAACCTTTGCTAGGACACGAGTTCACAATGATCTTCATAGAGGTATGCAAAGAAGGAAAGAAACTTCTAGAACAGGTGAACTGGCAGTATTACCGCGCAACACAAACAAACGAACGAACCAACGTAGAATTGAGATGCTTATTTACAAGACGCACTTATCCCTACCGGCAGTAAACTGAAAAAAAAGGAGGACGTAAAGGAATAATTTGAAAAAAATCAATTCACTTCTAACTTTACCATAACCAGAGATCGAGTAGTATGTAATTGCATAGGTCAAAAGCTGATCATATAACAAAAACATCGAAAGCCATTTTGTGAAAAATCAGAAGAAAGCTGTTAGATAAGAAACAAAACGGGCAGTAGGGGGATGATAGAAGAAATAAAAATTTCTCATAGCTATCGTTCTTGCGAGCCGATATCCATGAAACTATTTTGTTTCCATTGAAACAGCTTTTCAAATTGCTTCAATATTGATATCTCGTATCAGTAATTAATCCTAGCGAAACAAGAATGAAAAATCGAGGTAGATCTTCAGCGATAACCTTTTTCCTGTAGGAATTGAGCAAAATCGTTGACACAATTCATTACAGTAACCTTCTCAATCCGCTTCGTTTGGACCTAACTCGTACAACATTTGAGTCAGCTTCGCCATATTCGTCGGAGTCATTTTGTTCTTTTGCACAAGCCGAGTGAGTCGTGCCACACAATGTGCCCGTATACGCTTCTTCTTCATTTCCATGCCGCAAGTTTCAACGAACTTCGTCTAAAGCGAGACACTGATTAGAAGAAGGGGAAAAGGAAATTTCGCTCTTTTCCAGAACAACTTTCATTTGGTAACCTCTTCAACCAAATTCTTTTGAAAATTTTCGTAAGAACCATCTTGGAATACACCTGTTCGTTAAATTTTACACTTAAACATTAATATCATGTGCAGGCCACACCAAAACAGAGTCGAGTTCAAATTCCTACCGTAATCCACTGCTGCTTTCTCTACACAATGAAATCGTATTGCGACATTCCAAGTTCAGCAGAGGTAAGAGGCAGCAGCGGGATTAAGGTAAGAACCTAGATTCGTGAGGAAACTCCGCTTCTCCTTCACCTGTTTCCATCACGACTGCGGCAGCTAGCCAGTAAATAACTGGCGCAGCACTTATTGGAATTTCTTACAGCCGGACTCAAACACAGAACTCACAACACATAAGATTCACGCCCAAACTCTGCCCTCCGATATAACTTAGTTCGTAAAATGCCCATCTACTCCATTACTCATTGGTCCCATGGTAAATAAAAGGGGTGTGGTGTTGGAGTGTCTATCTACTGTTTGCATTACCAGGCATCTACTCAACACAAAGGTCGGTCATTAACCTTTGGGAAGATGATGAATATGCCATTACTGCAGATACCACGCCCGCATAAACATGCGCCACCCAATCAAACTGATTAATTTCGACACAATGACACTTTCGATCGGGTGTGGTGCGTTAGGAACGAAATGGTCGCGTCGCGGTGAGAGGGGCGTCGCGCGCGAAGGATTGTAGCAGGATGCAGCAGTAGGTAAGAAATACAAGAACAAAAGCACTAATAGTAGAATTAAGCATAAAATAATGATCGCATATCGATTGAGCTGTATGAAGAACGCTAGAGCTGTAATAACGGCGAATGAGTGGTTCGCGACAGCCGCGTGCGGCGAATCGATTACCAAAAATCGTTCCTAAAGCCCGTCTCCCCTTTCGATCCAGTGATTGAATGGAGCACCAAATTTCTGATTGAAAAAAAGGAAAAAAACAAATTTCCATTACTTTATTCTAACGGCGCATAAACATCAGATCGCATCGTGAACTCCTTTATTGGTTATAAAAAAGCAAAACCTTATGCTTCGCTTATTATTTTCAATCAAGTAATTGAAAAATGTTGTCCGTGTTGGAAGTAAACTCATTGAGAGCACTTCAATGACATGAGCTTCGAAATTCTAGACTTTTCCCACTCAATTTTTTACTATTCCGCAGTTCTTTTCTCTCCTTTCCCTCTCTCAGGTAACGAATAATCTTTGTGGACGAGACAAAACTTACGTAAAAATCTAGCGTCAGCTTTTCTCCAACAATTAGATGTCGATACTTGGCGCGGAAACGATTGTGAAGCAACATAAACTCCTTTTCTTGAGGTGTGTCGTCAATATAATCCCGAATGTTCTGAAAACAACAAAACATGGGAAACCCCCAGAGAAAAAGGTGAGGAAACTCAAGAGCCAGATTTGAACAAAAGATCCTAATCACAAACCCGCTCCATTAGGTGCCCTTTCCAGTCACACGTATCTTCAATCACCGAATGATAAACTTTTGAGGATGACGGCCCTGGGACCCTAAAGTACTTTTAGCATCAATTGACTCTCCATTTTCAAAGAAACGGTACAAATAATAATCAAAATAAAGAGTGGAAGTAACAGGCAACCAATAAAAACTGAAAGAAGACCTACCGAGAGTACGTCGGAGGTACAAATGACATTTCTCCGTAAGGAATTAGCTGAGCCTTAGGAAGCTCATTCTTTCTCTTGACAGGAATAACAACGGGTGGCGCATACAAGATCTTCTTCTTAGGAGAGCTCGCAGATCTGAGATATGGAGGCTAACCTAACCTTGAAACTCCGGTATTCTTTGAATTCACGTATCATCAAGACCATGGTTAACCTACAGGAAAACCCTCCACAGGAGCTATTCGACAATCATACAATGAAATTCTTACTTACATAGATAACTTTTTCGTAATCTCCGGATCAGCTGGTGGTTTTTCCCAGTCCGCACGAGAGATGGCGCTGGAGACAAGGAAATGAATGGCAAAAGGTGTGGACTTCTGAAAAATTTAAGGTGAGATCCTATCACTTATAACGTTGTAGGGCTAAGAAGGACTGAAACTTACAATAATTTCAAACTTGAATACTGGATATGAACTTTGCAAATGCTCCTCTAGTTCTTCGATGGTCGCGAAAGTTTTATTGGTGAAGGGACAAGCTATTCCAGGAATGCGATCAAAGATGCCTCTTGGAAGGCTAGGATCAAGCTGTACGAGCTCATAGTCGATTCCTCGGGGCGTCAAAGATTTCACCGGCGACTTTGGGGTACCATTGGCTTTACGAGGAGACAATGACTTCTCTGGAGATTTCGGGAGAGCATTGCATTTCCGCGGCGACAGCGTTTTCGCAAGAGGCTTCAGAGAATCGCAGTCAAGCCGTGGTGTTAGCGATTTCACTGGAGATTTCGATAGACCAATGGATCTCCTTGGAGCCAGTGATTTTATTGGCAGCTTCGGCGGAGAGCGTAGTCCCTTCCGAGGTGATGAGCGTACATTACTATTTTCCTTATCCGACGATGGACTTCCCCGAGTAGTTGTCGCCACATCCGTTGTATCTTCAGGAACTTCAGGATCCTTGTAGTGATACCTAGAAAAGACAACGTTAAACATTGTTAGCTGCAATAGCAACCGCTACAAGGAGGTGAACAATCCCGAGAACTGAAAAATCTTCAAAAATGCTAAGCATACCACACAACAACATCCGAAGTTTTCAACTGCTCAGTCTTTCTTTTAGTCCTTGTATCCATAACGCTTTCCACCACATTCCAATCATACTCTACATGCTCATCGCTGATGCCGAAATTGATCAGACCTATCGGACCAGATGAGCATAACTTCTGTAATGAGAAACCTTTAGCCGACATTTACATTCTGGTAGTATAGTCTGAATGTGTGCAGTAGCCAACATTGGGAAGAAGCTTATGCATAGGATCCCATAGTTAAGGATAAGGCGCAGAAAATGAGCAAATAGACCCAATATATTTCATATTTTCCTCGAAGAGTAGTCATTTTACCCTCTATTTCCTTTTTTGATCTTCTAATCAACCCAAACACGTCCGTTTAGTGGCTGTGGAGAAACGGCTTTACTATACCATCCATGAAGGTTAAAAAGACAAGCGGATGGGATGTCGTGTGTGTCGGCTTCACAAAAAGACTTTGAAAGAATAAGTCACAAAAAACACTCACAATAAGAAAATGAGAAAAAGCAAAAAAAAATGAAAAAGAAACAAAACGAACATTCCCTATTCTGGCAAACTGTTCGAGATTGGAAAAATTCGACATCCACTTTTCCTCGGTGAAATTAAACGAAATTCCATCAACATGGTCTGTGTCGCTGTTACTGAAACACCTGATCGTTTTTCCCTATAACGATAATCGAGAGAACTCAAAGCTCACATCAAAACGACTGTATGATTTCCAAATGTCGGATTGATAGAACCATTCAAACCACAAGCGACCTTTCGCACGCCATAAAGAATGCGCTGAAAAAATGAAATCGCACGTATCATTCTCACTTTTTCATCCTGCGGGAAATCGGCAAGCAATGAAGTGGCATCACATTGCATTACAACTCATCTAGCAACAGGATGCTGCTAAGAAAGTTGGATCTAGCATAGAGCGTTAGTAAAAAAAAACGTTGACGCATGTTGTGAAAACCACACAGCTACTACGATTCCTACTGATTGGCTACACTCTCACGACTCGTTAGAAAAAAAAGGAATCTGACTGAAGTCAAAGTCCGCTCACTTTCACAACAGGAGAATCAGTTTCCTCATTATCCTGCTCTCCTCTTGATCTTCCTAGCCTGCGAGCTAAATAGGCGCTATATAAGAGAGTTGAAATTGAAACCACATATTGAAATCTGCATAATTCACTTACCTGAACCTATATAATGATACTTCTGCTCAATGTGAACCTTCACCACAAGGAAGATAGTCCTAGAAACGCGAAATATGATCTCGCAAAAAGAGTTCAACGGACAGCTACGAAAAAAGCCGGAAAGTAACCGAAGTGTGAAGAAGACTCAGGCCGCGTACATAGTGGATGACATTCAAAAGTGATTAGCCCAGAAATAAAGAGAATTATTGGAGATAACTTCCAGCTATTTGATTTCGCTTCGAGCTATGCATGGCGAGTCAGCGATAAATATCTCTTGTGCTAACTGGGATCAACCAGCCTCGAGATGAAATGAAATGTCTGATTGTCTGGACGAAAATTAGTAAACTGCCGTGGCATCCCCTAGCATTGCCATATCTCTACCTTGCCCACTCGAACACTTCTCCGCATGTTCATGTGCTTCTGTGAAATCTTTATCATATAAAGAAATCCATCTATTTTGCCTTCAATAACCTGATAGGGTAAAGCATGTGAAGTCCAGAGTAATTTGAAATCTAGCCTGAGACACAGCCCGTTTTATCATCGGAGTAGCGCTTACACAACAGATAAGTTGACCGTATTAGGCAGCCTTCAAAGAGCTGCTTACATTTACCAACCTTTTTTACAGTATAGGTTCTGCTCACAAACATAAGCCCTATTTCTCGAAAACCACCCCTGATCTACTGCATGCGAAGGTTCTACACAGTGAGAAGTCTAGGCCGTTTTAACGGCACTATCGTGCTATCTAACATAATCCCACCTAAGTTGGGTCAGGGTCGTACCAGTCGGGCTGTCATTTCTCATATCTTGCCTACACCAAAAAAATCTCACTGGAATCAGTTACCCCGAGAAAAAATTCCTACAACTGACCCGTTAAGGAACCGAAACCACAAAACAACTACTAATATGGTTGGAACGAATAGCAACATACTTCGCATTTTCCTCTACGTTAGGTGGAACAGCATAGTAGACTACGGGAGGTTCATGATGATGGGTACTTCGACAAGGTACGACAACACTAGTCAAAACGTCCTGAATGGAGTAATGAAATGAAAAGTGACTTCAAATCGGAGAAACCACATCACATAGGTAACGTACTTTTTGGATAACTTTTTCCTGATTGCACGATATCATAAATATTTCGGTGGTGACGTCATTTAACCCTGTAAACAAATGAATTGACACTTGACGGAAAAAATTATAGAAAATTTGAAAAAATACTTTTAAAGATAATCAATTAGCAGGAAAGAAAGGCAACAGAATAACACATCTACCGAAAATTTCGAAAAGGAAGCAAAGAAAATGCAGAAAATGAAGAGTTGCTATGATTTTGAGTCCCTATTTGCCCCATCAATCCAGGCTTTACATAGATGCTATCTAAGTTGTCACTCACTAATGTTAAGAGTGGCAGGGCAACAGCAAAATTCATAAGATGGCCTCTTTATTTATGAATCAGTAAAGAAACCATGAGTTTTTAAGGCTCCTTCGATAAAAAGGGTCAAGTAACCTTAAATTCAAGCGATAAAAGAAGAAATTCAGACCGGTTCAAAATGAATACCTTCGTAAAAGGCAGTCAGTGCATAAACTATCGAATTCCTGAGACAGGATGGATTGGATGAATCATGTCTTCAAGGATGAATCACTCAGATAAGATGCAGACAACGTTAATTAGCACAAAAACTTATCAAGGTCAAAATTTTTATATATGGTTGGAGCAAGCCAATCACCAACTATTACATCTGCAGTCGTCTGCTTCTAAGACAGTGATAGTGCGAAAATACGAAGTGGAGCTTGAACAGTCTGAATGTGCTCCATGCAAGCAACAATATTTCTTGGTTCTATGCGAAGGACGATGTTCAGATCAAATCAAACAACTCGATCCATTTACAACTCATGTAAAGAAGCGAATTAGAGAAAATCGACATGATTTCCACTCTACATCGAGGGTTTCAAGTGATATTTAGAAAATAATTAAGTTCTGTAGACTGCCTTATTAAAATATTCTTAAACGACTCAAATCGCACTCACCAGGACACAGAGGATTGACATAGTTGAAAAATTCGAAAGTGGTTATTTGCCTGATCCCTTGACTTATCTAAATTAAGCGAAGTCAAAGAAAGCCAACCTTATAGTAATTAAGATATAAGGAATGTACTCACACTGTCCTCGATCCGCTTCAGTTGAGTTATCTTTTCGATAAGGGCTTTTCTGTCTTGTATACGTGAGGAACGCGACTTCGAACAACGATTGACCGAAGTGGATAGAATAGAATGGTATTCTGCGCGTGCGATATAGTGATCCCATAGTTCTGAAGGAAGAAACGGTGCCATGGAAGGAATTGAAATATTATCTCAGAACGGTAAACAGCGTAAAAACAGACACGAACCCCTAACATCTACCAACTCCCGCGAGGATATCCCCTTGATTGGTTTGATGTCGAAATTGAGCAGTGATGCATTCGCACTCGTAGCTGTAAGGATTATGGTTATCGACGTATGACGGACCCAATAATTTAAGAATGAAAGAGAAGGTTTCGAACCTATGCTAGAAGAACATTCTGAGGTATCAGCGAAGCAACTAAGATTTCCTGTCCCATTCAGAGAGTATGATAAACCTGAAGTATTGCAAAAAAATGAAATAAAATGAAAGTGCACACAATGCAAAATGAGTAATAAAAGTATTGGAGTAAATAATGTGGACGTTCATTGTGTACCTGATTTCCGGCAACTTCTCCTAGGTCGACCGCGTGGCCGAGGAGACGAAGTGGTGCTCAACGAATCCTCCAAAATTTCTTGTTTTACGTTCACAATAAAGTTTCCATCCACATTTCTTTTCCGTGGACGCCCTCGCCTCCGTGAAGAAACAGCCTGAAAAGCCTCACTTATTTGGAGGAAATTTTCGTGAAATTTATTTGTAAAAAATTTTCATGAATTAAATGATGACCTAGGCGAACTCCCTTCATGCAGGGGCGCCACTACGTGCGCTTGTTTCAGCAAAACGAATCATAAGGGGATATTGAAGACTTGATTCCACGTGACAAATGGAAAATTTTGGGAAAATGGCCCAGATAAACAATTCTAGTGATATTAGAAGTTGCAAACTAACAAACATGCTCTTGCTCACAAAGACAACTTTAAATTTTGCAAATTTTTGAGCTGAAATTCAAAAAGAAAATACGATGATCAAAAAAATTAATGCTATATAATCGATAATTGAATGAAAAGAAACTTGTTAACACTCTGACACTGTTCTGCCAAATTTCTCTGACAATTTACCCAGGAACACTGCCTCAGATTGGCTAATCGCAGTATATCCGTTCTTAGGCTCGAGATAGGGGTGCTAAGACCACGGAATCTACGGGTGTCAACACTTGAAGTCTACTATTTTCTGAACTCTTGCTACCAGAACAAAGCCAATTGCGATTGTGGAAATATACTCCATATGAAACTGCCCGTTTTATCGGTCAAATTCCCTGAGGGATAATCGAAGGAATATGTGTGAACTTGAGTTCAACATTAGAGCCTCTAGTAGGAAAGTGAATGCTCACTCCCCTCGAGCAATTAGGACATATGCTCAACCATAAATACTAATAGCTAATTTCAACTGATATCAATTCGCGCTGGGCAAACACAAAGTATCCAAAGATCTGTCGAGCTCCAATTATACACGAGGGAGCAAATCATCTATGAGGCCTCCTCGCATTAATAGAAGGGATGCTAATTAAAAATTGCTGCTTTCCTCCCTGCATACTTCTAACTCCAACCAAAAAAGGAAGGAAACCAGGCTCAAGGAGGCGTCTTCTGCAAATGTCTTGACGTAGAAAGGAAAACGTCCTCGAAGGCATGCCTTTCCCCTAAAATTCCTAGCGACAGAGGGATATGGAACCTAGTTACTTGAAGTACTAAGCGCCAGGACGGCGATCTACCAACATAAATCAATCTCATTAAAGTTATCTTATTGACAACTGCGACTTGATATTTCATGAGCCAAAAACTGATTAAATATAAGCTCAAATAAATCTCGTAAGACGGTTATAAAACCTGTGACCAAGATGATAAACAAGCTCCTATTCAATTATTATTCATATCTTTAAATTATTTATTTAAAGCTATGGCAAGACTTATTGAGGGTCGAGCTTGAGTACATATAAGCTCAAATAATAACAGAAAACCTACCGATGCATTAGTGGACTTAATGTTGTCCTGTAGCACACCAGCCTCCAATTTAACCATACCGTAGCTATAAAAATTTCAAACATGATTAGAAAGATACTAATTAATTGTTAGTGTTGCACTAAAGTCGATCCGGACGATCAAAAAATCCGACAATGAAAAAATAGCGATAATAACTACGCAAATAAAGTTGTTAAAAGTTAAAGAAAAATCCCCAAATAACTGATAACTTGGGAAAAACGATACAGTACAATACGCAACGAACTCCGTCCGCAGATGGATGGCACGTGTTAATGAAAAACCCCTCTACGATTGCTTAGGAAAAAAAGCACGAATTGTACGTGAACGTGTGTGGAGTCGCAAGCCGTCGGTCGTTTTAACGCATGCCGCGATCAATATCGCTGTTCGAAACGGGCTGGTCAACAAAACTTGCTGCTTAATATGGATGCCATTTGCAAAAAAACACCCCCATCCCATAAGCTTTTCTTAAGCTGATGATAGTCAAGCACGCTGCCCTTTTGAAAAATCCGCTTTGAAGCACCGGAACGCCAAGAAATCCAGTTTTAAAGCTTCTACATATGCAAAAATTTGTTGAAAAGAGCAGAATTTAATTGCTTACATCGATAGAAAAACTACTCTTTCTAAAGGTAAGAAGACTTCTGATTATGGCTCCTAAAGAACAATTCTGAGGTGATTTATCGTAAGTTCTATGAAATACCTAGGTCGTTCGAAGAAACTTTAGCTTGGGAAACACACAAAACGAAATTGTAGCTGTAGAAAGTTCGAGAAAGATAAAATCGATGAAAACATCTTTTGTATCCGAAGAGGCAATTGAAAAGAAAAAAAGAAACAACACGACCCAGAAGATAATTCAAACGAGCGTTTAAAAGAGGCAAACTAAATTGTTACTTTGTTAATGAATAATATGTAGTTTCTATGACATAAATGAATAGTAAACAACAACAAAATATGAGAATAGGAGTAAACAAAAAAGTCAATTGAAAACGATCCAAACACGACCGAATAGTGAAGCTTGAAAACGACGATTTGCGGTAAATGCGCCGTCATACGAAAATGGCGCCAAAACAAAGGTTTCAAAAATTACGGTATGTTGCCCTTACGGTGTGTGTGGCGTATTATGTAGACTTTGCCCTTAAAAAAATCCATTGCAACTGAAGACTTGGAACAAACCAACCCTTGAAAAACAATGATAAACAAAGCCGATAACGGTAAACAAAATTGATGGGAAAAAGAAAATATCGAAAAAAAAATGTGAATGGTTGAGATGCCGTCGACGCGGAACCCGAATGGGATGATTTTCGTGCCTTCGAATGGGTAGAATGTTCTAGAACCATAGAACAACTGCTTCACTGGGAAAAACCGAACTTTTTTAACCAATGCGCAGAATAACTCGATTAGAAAAGTGATGAAGAAAGAGCCAACAAAATTTGGCGTGGCTCGAAATCCCCACCGTAATTCCACCACGGCTGGTCGTTAAATGTCGTAATATAGCTTGTATTCTTTGTCCTGTAGTTATCTACTGCAACGATGGTACTCTGTATGAATTGGTCCCTCTCAAATTCTTTCCCCGTTGTAATTTCCAATATTTATTTATTTATTTATTCATTTATACATATATACGTCCCTATGACGCGCCGCGCCGCCGACCGCGCCAATATCATAAACTTTAGATTGAGCTGTAATTAAGTTCGGAGTAGGAGGATTGGACGTTTGGAATTTAGTACAGCAGTACATACTAGAATACATAAACAACTACAGCGTTACTCACTATGTCGTTTACGGTAGGTATCCTGTGCTGCAATTGACGCTTCAAGACCTATTAATGCCGGTTGTCGATATGCGATTCAGGTAATAACCTTAGGGTCGGAATGCGACATAGATCGAAATTGGCGAATTCTGATTTTAGAGCAAGTGGTAAAGACCAAAGACCAATCAAGTAGAGTCAAAAGGTCCGTTCAGAGTTGGCGACCCCACCGCGGCGGTAATGGCATCACCTAAATTGAGTTTGTTTGTGTTAATATTAGAATATTGCATTACTAAGGATAAGGACTTCGACACCTTGCACCGCCACACCATTATGCAAATGCGTAACCTGAATATCGATCCAGTCCGCGTAAAATCGATAGTAATCTCGAACAAGGCGTATCCGAAGGACCACTCAAAACGCATTGCGCAACACCTCATGTCTAACGCAAAAAGATACCGATTTCTTGCAAAGCAGATTAGGTTGGTCTTACTGGTGTAGCGGACATAGTTGTCCAGAGTGAAGGCCTCAAATTTTCGTGATAGGACCATCATTATGTTGTTATCTCTGCGAGACCTTTTACGGAGAGGGACTATGACTTGAGTTTCGCTGATTAAATGTAAAGAGCATAAGTACAGACAGATGATGGAAACATCAATCACAATTTAGAAGGCATGGACTGTAAGCTTTCAAGAATACGATATGCCAGTTTTTGTAGTACGCTATGGGAGTGTCCAGTTAGCGAGTCGGTGGACGTCGTTTACAGTCCGATTCGGGCGACAAAAACAGCATCCTGTCCTACTTTCGCCATCTTTAATTACCTTCGAGCTCTGATAAAAACTATTCAGCAAGTTCTATAGGTTCATAATCAAAACTTATGGTAACCAAACTTCAAACGAAAGCTCAAAAGGCCCCTTTTGCCATTACCATACCTATTGTGGAGGAAAGTGCAACTCATACTCTTGACCTTTTTTTTTTCAGGAGGCTTTCGAGAGTCGTGTAGGCACCCCTCTCCCCTTCACTCCATTCAATCCAGCCCGTAAAGGTCCTTCATTTCAGGTCCCTGTCCCTTCACTTTAGAGTGAGGAACTAACAGTATTCCCAAGGAAGGCATGGACATCAAATATATGGACGTCGTAGCCATTCGGTCGTGTCGGTAATGTTAGAATACAAATGCATGGCGCATGCGAAAGAATGACTATTGACGTATGTTGCACGCTTCGCTGCTATATTTTCGTATGGTCGGTAATAAATTTCAGAAGAAAAACGAGGACCTAATGACATGCTCCCATTAAGTAATTTCAAGTACGCTGTACCCATTGAATAAAGTCGAGGAAGTTCAAGAGTGGATGCATGGCGCATCTTACAGCTAGCATCAGATACACACTCCTTTTTATGGTTTTTCCTGCTACTTGGGGTCCCTTGACTATCTTTCTACGGTATCTGTCTGGATTCTGCGAGTATTACGGTATTCGCAATTTTCTGTAAATACTGAACATTTAAGTAGTAAGCTTTTATTGATGAAGCAAAACTCATCGGAGTAAGCACTACAATTTTGGATGAGTTCCCTGAAATGACAGTTTTCAGAGTTTCTTCTTCTTCGCGATCACCACACTGCGGCGAGGACAAGGACAATAGGTTGAGTCTCTTCCAGGACGTCCAGGCATTCCAGGAGTTCCTGGTTGACCGTCCATACCCTTGTTTCCGGGAGTTCCTGGATGTCCGGGTGGTCCCATGTGGCCAGGTGTACCTGGAGCGCCATCGTTTCCTCGGGCTCCAGCCTTGCCCGGTTCTCCACGCGGTCCAGGCATTCCTGGCATACCTTGATGGCCAACACCTTTGCGGCCATCTTGACCAGGTGGCCCAGGTCGTCCATCCATACCTGGATGCCCAGGAGTTCCTGGTTCTCCGGGTGGTCCTATTGGTCCAGGACCTCCGTTCTCTCCACGAGGTCCAGGTGATCCTGGTCTACCGTCCATTCCAGGTTGTCCCATAGGTCCATCGGGTCCGGGTGGTCCTTGAGGTCCTGGTGGGCATCTGATGCATGCACGGTCAGGAGCTGGACAGTGAATAGGAGCGTAGACAGTCATGTCATCCCTTCCTGGCGGACCAGGAGGGCCAGGGTTTCCTGAAGACAATAAGGTTTTCATATATGCTAGAGATAACGTGTACTAAAAGAACTTACCAGGTTGTCCTGGTTGGCCAGGAGGTCCAGGCGGTCCGGGTGGACAGGTGATCCTGGGGATCTCGCAGACGCACCATGGTGGTAGACCTTGTCTCTTCTGACGGAAGATCGAGTTGAACGGGTTCTGGCGAGGTTTCGATGGTGGGGTTACCATCACTTGGACGTCCATCATTTCAGCCCAAGCCGAATCGGTCTCGACACGAAATACGGCCACCGAGTCGAGGACCTGAAGAGTGAGGTTACCAATCGGTCAGTCTTCTGAGCCAAATCATTCACGTACCATATTATGAACGTCGTTAATCTCATTGTAGAGCGATGGGACTACAATGAGGCAGGCGATGATGGCGCTGATCGAGGCCAACGATGATACGGCGACGATGTTCTTGTCGGTGAGCATGGTGTCGTCGACGTTTGGTAGAAGGTCAACGGCGGTGTCTAGGTGTTGGACGTGCTTTTATACACTTCCCCACTTATGACATTGCCGAGCCGAGGACGTTTTCCTGTTTTCGAAAAATATCAAACTACTTTGGTTCTTACGGTGACGACAGTTGCGGCAAAAAAACTAAAATACCCGCCCCATCCCCCAAGTGCTCTGCTGAACAATTACGGCGTACGAGTAAGTAAGTATTGACTGACTACTGTGCTGTGTACTGTTGTTACCCCGTTATTTGAAAATGTGCATGAGTGTATATGAAAAACTGGGCGACGAGCAAACGACAAATTCATTAGAAGTGGAACCGTCGCCGCGTTGCCGCATCGCGATCGCCGCGCGCGTCCACGACATAAAGTTCGTTGAGGGGGTTGACCATTTTTCGGCCATAAAATCGCGATTTTCCCGAAGAACAGACTATTAGCTAGTTTGAGCGTTGAGCGCTTTGCTAGCGGTACGATTTGAAGATGTCGTTGACGATTGATGTGATTTTCCAAGCGGCTTTTCATTACGATTTTCTCGAGGTAACTAAAAAACTTTATAGAACTATTAGGAAACTCGAATGACAGGTTGTCGGTGAAGGTAATTTCATTAGTTATGACCATAGTTCTTTATTCAGGCCGCTTTGCTATTTCCATTTCCGTCCCACTCCGATTCTAGCGGACATCAATTTTCCTACTGGAAACGTTCCACGTCTATGCAGGATTTTAAACAAGCTCAAATCACCAGAAGAAGAGGTCCCGAGCGATCGATCCATTTATGTTGCGCCATACCCATGTCAATAGGTACGAATTCAGATATTTGGTACCGGCAGTGGAGAAAGGCACCAAAAGATCCTCGGAATCCATCAAATCGTACTACTACCCTATATCATTTTCCCGAATGCAAACACAACGCCATCCCCATCGAGATGACAGGTCTAACCTTCCTGTTGCTCCTACGGGAGATGCTTCACAAATGCCCTGCAAGAGCCCCTGCCCTTCAGTTTTCATCCCAACTGTTAGGGGAACGACATAACTCGTCCATTACTGGCTTTCCCTTGACGACTGTCTAAGATTGCGCGGATGCTGACCTCTTATTACCTAGTTTTAATACTCTTCGAGAACCGATAATTAATGGACTAATTAAGGCTATGAACTAGCGACTAACTCGTCCATTTCCTATGTGGCCCATCTAATTAGAAAGATGAGAAACACCCCATCAAGTCAATATATCTAATTATAAAGTATCAAGATTTTTAACTCCCTTTAGTCACATCTAAGGTATGCGCCCCGCTTTTTATTTCCATTCGGGATCCTTGAGGTCTTGAGAGGTGTAGCCAATGTACAAGCAAGCCTTTCTGCCCTTAAGAGTCCAGCATCAGATAATCGACCTCAGATGATTGAAAGGCATGGCTGGTCAGGCGATTCCAACCCCCGAACACTTGAAACTACCCCATACCGGTTCTATACTTGAGCATTTCAAGGGTCTTGATATATAGGGAGAATTCTTGATCATTTCGTATGAGCCTGTTTCGCCGTGGTACAAGAGGAAATCGCTAAGTTATGGCTGAGCATCCGAAGGCGACCCTTAAACTGACCGCGAAACGAAATGAACGCTCATTTCTCATCCATTACCTTCTTTACTCTACACATTTTTTCTTCGCCTAAGAAAGTTTCTCGGAATAGTTTCAGAAGAACTGTGACAAATGATAGCATCATGAAGTACCCATGGTGGTAGGGTAAGTAGAACACTACATAGGTCAACCACGTCTTTGGTATACCGGTTTTCGTGAGGGG
>UZAF01017430.1:2680-14944 GCA_900617895.1 Haemonchus placei
AACAAACGAGTTCCCTCTGGAGCTATTTGTCTCGACAATAAGTCTCTTCGTCGTCATTTCACTTTCTGATGGTTTGGCAATCGAGAAGCTTAGAAAAGTTCAGTATTGAGGCTTTTCGGAGCGATGCACTCGACACCGGTCAACAAGCAGCGAGATAGCGGATATCGCGCGAGGTCCATTGGATGGAGAACTCGAACTCATCAAACAGTAACGAATCTGATTGTGATTATCTCTCTCTTTGCAAATAGAAAGGTGTCAATGAGTACCAACTGGCACACAAAGATCTACACAAAACTTGAGACTCGCTTTTCGATTCGCTCATGAGATCTCTATTAATCTTTTATGGTGAGTACATTTGACTTGTATTTTACTTGCCTACTCCTCCAGGTTTTCCGATTATAGGTTTTCTGAGCGTGGTTGCCGAGAATTGTCAACAGGGACAGCTCTGTGAGAGCTGTGATTTCTTTAGAGAACTTGACAACTGTCAATCAGCAGAGAAAATACCTCATTTTCTTTGCAAATCGGGGTGAGTTTCTATTCTTTCCGTTGCTTTAAAACTTCCTTGCGTCCCTATTTCTTTTTCGTTTCCTCCTTTGGAACTATTCATCCCACTTATGAAAATCTCTTCTTTCCATTAACCACCCTATTTCTATTGGGATATGCCAGCCTTTTATGTTCACCCACAAGCGATGGGTGCACCTCAGCGGTAAGGGGCTGCAATTTGGAATAGCGCTGTTGGACTGATTTCAGACAAATAAGAGCTAGTGGTGATTTTGAATCTAATCCGCTGTGAGTTCTGGTCCCGCGTCCTCGCTTCTCTAGCTGTCTTTTTGATGGTCTTTGATAAAGGAGGTGCGGCAAGATTTCAAATGAACTGCTTCCAGTCAGATCTTCGTCAACTCGTCTGGATACTTACTTTGTGAAGAAGGTTTGTTGAGATTAATTGGCTGCCAGCCTGGAACCACCTTCGAGCTGATCACGAAAAAGTGTGTCAAGTCAAGAACTGCAGGCCGTTCTAAGAGACGGCGACGAACAGCCATTGGTTTGTTAACGGTATTGTCCATAGACCAGTTGCAATCAGTCTGAGATTAAGGCTCCTCTCTCGTGGGTGACGTTTGCTCGTTTAACACCGATTGCCAGCAGGGAATGTTTTGCTCCAGTGGGAACTGCCAGTGCTTGTCAGATTTTGTCGCTGTCGAGGAACACTGTTGGCCAAGTAAGGTTCTCCACGAAGTTTTCGCGTCTTATCATTCAAGTTTTGTTTGTTTACCACAAATAGATAATTGAAAACCGATTTTCATCCGTCCAATTAAACAATTACCATATTTTTTTCGTGTCGGATGTAGATGTAAGGAAAGTGACTACCTGATGAAATCAATACATTATAAACGATCTTAGTCTATCCTCGATTCCGTTTTACCCTACTCTTCATTATTTCATTTCCTTATTCAGAGTTAGAATAGAGGCAGTTGACGTTATTGATAAGTTGTGACAAACACCTGGTACAGACACCTAGACACCTAAGCAAACAATGAAGTCGAAAATAAAGAGTGGTAAGCCAAGATTACGGTTGCTTTAAGGCGTTCTGACGATGCAGTGAGGATCATTCAACAAGGAATGCATTCATCAACTACTTTTTTTTTGTTTTGAATACGTCTTGCCTCACGGCCTCAATCGTGAACCCATCAAAACTCGTAACTAATTTTTTAGGAAAATGTGGTAGGATCTTTTATCTGGAAATGTTTGCATGCTTGTACCATAACTGTAAGCCAGTGGTTCCATGAAATGCATGGAAAATGTTAGAGAAGAAGATATCATTGAGCCGCGCTATGTTTCGGGCAAACCCTTTAAGCTGCCTGACGTCGTCGAATGAAGTGGATATAATCGCGTTCACCAGAAATGCACCGTACGGCTTTCAACAGCACGCCGCTTCCATCTTGAACTTCTTCAGCGTACATCGAGCTCAGCTTGCCATTTACTCCTATGGCTCATGCGCCTGTACCTTTCACTACTGAATCAGTTATCGTTTTAGAGATAAATCCGGGTGAATCTGGATGCGCGAATTCGAAGCAGTGTGATGCCGTCTGGCCAGATGCCATCTGCTCAACCACTGGTGTCTGTGAGTGTCCACCAGCGACAGTTCCAAGTCGTACAAGGTTGGTCGTTTCGTGACGGCGCTCTCTGGCACAGTTCAAGCTAATCTGAGCTCTTCTTTATTGTCTTAGGAACTTTCGATGTTAAGTAGTAAATGGGTGTCGAAGCAGAAATGAGTTTTTCAAATAGGGATCTCAAGAAGACGTTATTTCAAGAGTTGTACGAGTTCTCGGCCGTCAAAGTACGAGTTCACGACCGTCAAAAGGGTGTTAGGAAAATGCGCAGACTCTGCAGAGAATAATTGTTACCTATTAGCGTGTATCAACTGATTGCAGTGACAGTGAAGTGTTTTATTCTGAACAACTTATAGAAAAGGCCGTTGAACACGCCTGGTACTGATAGTACTCAAGTGGGCAGAGAGCAGAGTTTTTCCAAGCCCCCGACGAGCTTCATCTATGTCGCAAGGCTGCGCTTTCACCTTACATGACCCCATGCTATATCTTCTCAGGGACCGAAAATTCGTCTTGAAGGCCAATCTTATAAATCTTTTCTAGCGCGAATTCTGCATTCATAGGCAATTTTACAAAAAAAAATGGCTTCTGAGATTCTTTTCGGTGATGAATCTGTGACCCCCCAAAATATCACAGTGGACGCTGTCGGCTCAAAAAAACGGCCCAGTTAGGGCGTTGAAAGGGATCTCAAAACAGGCTCAATTGACGTTCATGCCCAAGGCGGACGAGTTATCACGGTGCTCTGTGCTCTAGAGGCTGTAGAAGTTGCACCATTCGGCTGGAAACTACATTTCCCACGCAGGCAGCTCCTTGTAGCCAGCTATACGCAATGGCACTAGCGGTTTGGCAGCTCGTCCAAATACTTATCACATGCTATTTTTGTTGTCACGTTCTCGTCCCTCGATTCCCCCCCGAACCCTTTTTTTGAAACTTCATATATCTCTGAGTACGCCAAGCTTCACGTTTTCTCAGCCACTCTTGCATCATTCTAGACTGTCACATCCATTATTCGTATAGAACTAGGTTACCCAGGATTACCGTGAACTGTGCTTCTGACTGCTATTTTTGTCGCAGAGCTGTCGTGGTATTTACTATTTACGAGTACAGTACTTGCTCAATGATTCGCGTTCCTGAAGTTTTCCCTATAACTCACCATTTTCGTGAGGCTTTCGCATTGTGAACTGCATAGAAAAGTAGGAAGGAAATACAAGAAACAACAAGAGAAATTAAGTAGTATCAATAAGGCTACAACTCACGGTTCAATACCGCAGCCGGCTAAGCGGCTCATGTTGTTGTAAAAAACGTGTGGAACCGATGAACTGTGTCTATAATATCATTGAAAACTGTAGACAAGTAATTTTCAGTAGGCTGAGGGATATATTATGAATGGCGTTACCGAAAGGCACCAACGCGAACTCAGGTCAGCCTAGACCGAGAGTTTACTATAGCTGAGCAACGTCGCAATGAGTACTAATTATTTTTTGCGCACTCCACCCCACAGAGCCGCGTTCAAAAGACAGTTTAGACTTTCCCCTACAAAGCAACCATCTTCGCAGATTGGGCCTTATTAATAAAAGTGAGCCCCTCCCCCCACTTCATCAATGGCTACTTTTCGGTGCGGTTATACTGCATATCGTCTTTCCGAGAACTAAGGTTCTCTCCCGTTGAGTAACTCTCACAACCATTCCCATCGCGATTGTAATTTCAAAGTAAACAGGCACATCAGAATACATATCATAGAGATGGAACGGTGTGCATCTCGTCCCTAATTCCACCGTCGTGTCCTCTCCCTGAACCTCACAATGGTATCCCAAATCCTGCTACGATACTTGCCAATCCGTCCACTCATCCGTTGAATCCCGGTGGTTACATGTGAGTTGCTTTCTCTGGATTATTCCATACAGTTTGGCGAGAGAAGTCTCCTAGGCCAGTGCTTTGCACTTCGACCTCAACGGAAATCCATAGATCCAATGGGGGCGATGGATCGACATGGTGTGTTTATCCAGACGGTGACAACGACATCTT
This sequence comes from Haemonchus placei, assembly GCA_900617895.1. Lineage (NCBI taxonomy): Eukaryota > Metazoa > Nematoda > Chromadorea > Rhabditida > Trichostrongylidae > Haemonchus > Haemonchus placei. The sequence goes on from UZAF01017430.1 coordinate 6,811, forward strand.
CGTTGCCGACATTTACGACTGCATCTCTCATCCTCAGGTTCATTATGACTATGACCTTTGTCGATCTCCCGACGGACTTAAGCAAGCCTATTAAAAAGTCTCATTTCTGTCATAATTTCAGGTTACGAATGAACTGTTTCCCGAGTTTCACGACACAATAGATGGGATTTGCTGTCAAAACCGAGGTCTGAAATAATATTACAAAAGTGATGTCTGCTTCCCAACGTGTCCTTATCAGAAACAAAAAAAAAGCATGAACATAGAACTGCGTTGACTCTTTACCATTAGAAAATCTCAGGTGACCGAGCGGAACGGTTGATTAATAAGGTTCTTCCATCATGAGGGCAGAATGTTTTACCCTCAAACTGAAACATGTCGTGAAAAAACGAGCTTTAAGCGACGAAACCTCATCAAAAAAATCAAAACTTGAAAATCATCGCAGACTTTGATTCGTTGTTGTTCGGACTCCCGAATTATTGATCTACAAATGTCACTAGTACACCTGTCATGTTGGTCGGCCATAATTTTGATGAGCGATCTCTAAGAAGAAATTCAGTGAGACTCCCCAAGAAGGCAGCGTGTCTCCCGACCTTACCGACTCACATGCCTAGATCTGTCCGAAGGCGAATAAAACGTCTTCTAGACCCTGGTCCCTAATCAGCAACAGCATTTTAAACAACATGTCTTTTTATATGGCTGAAAAGCGGTATAGACCAGGTTTAAGAAGAGTTCAAAAGCCGACTTGACTTACTCCCGCTAACAATGGTTCTAGCAATAGACGTGCCTATCGGCCATGCAAAACCTACGTCGAAGTGGTAGCCGTGCTGGTGGAGCACATCGTTGTAAAATTAGATAATTTAATTATCAGCATCATCACTTCTTGTGTAAGTGCACAACTTGTTCTGCATCTTATGACAACGAGGGACGTTCGATTCTTATGATTCTGGGGGCGCGCAGCAAATTGCGCGGCGGAATTCGTGATGATGCGAACGACTGACGCCTATTACTGGATCACAAACTTGGCGTAGAGTAGATTAGTAGCATCAGCTGATCATACCCAACTATTCTACTTCAAGTTTGTGCCCCAATAATAGGCGTGAGAGTCGTTCGAATCGCACCGAATTTCGCCGCGCAATTTGCCGCGCGCACCCAGAATCGCACGAATCGCCACACATCCTGTGACAACTTGTCCGAATGCCACTTCCGTCGACATTTCGTCGTGCAACTATTAAACGATATCCAAAAGTATAATTCGGAATTACCTCAATTTTTTCAGTGAGATACTTAATTGCACCACTANTATCTTTTGCTCAATAATGGAACATGCAGCGGTTGCAAACTGTGCCTTCAAGCAAACTTTCAGTGGGTATATGCGAAGTGATGTCTGAGGGAGACGTGAATCATGCACACGTGTTTTGCTTATCCTACTCGAAAAGAGCAATATTCTCTTGCCATGATTTCATCTTGAGCTAAGCTTTGATCATGCAGAAGGGGCGAGGAAAGGGATTGAAGGGGACCTACTTCAGTCAAGGTTGCCTTCTAAGGGTTTTCAAGAAATGCATCGGTTAAAGATGTAGTTGATCATTCCTTGAAAGTCAAATGTTTGTTGGTGCAAGAGGACATTGTCCGATCCGAATGGGTTATTCTTCAATCAGCCAATCGCCCCGGTATGACAGAGTATCGTCCTCTATAGTGCCTGAAAACTGGGGTATGCAATCCATCTGCAAAACAAGGAAAACTAACGCAATTTGTACGTCAAAATGTTCACATTTTTTGAAGCCCAAATCAATTGCGACCAGTTTTTGCAATCGGACTCACGTTATCAAAAAGGTCGCGATATCTACAAAAGATCCTAAATTCCCTCTTGAAAATACAGGTGATTTCCTATAATTGTACCATTGATTGTAGCGTTTGTGTGCGTACAACCGATGGAATCTGGTGATGAGCCCTCGGTTCCAAGATGGTGGTTCAATTCAGCAACAGGAAGCTGTGTTCAATTTACTTGGGATCCAACTACCATTGAGGGAGCATCGCCAAACAATTTTAGAACCGTGGATCATTGCGAAAGCTACTGCAGAGATAGTGAGTTTTTGACAATATCACTATCGTACTAGTCATAACTGTGGCAACCGCCTTCCGCTGCTGGCAAATCACCTAGCTGAGCCTTTGAAGCTGTTCGAATGTTAGAGTTTCTGAGCAGCTAGACTGCAGCGTTCTGAAACAAAGTTTCAATATCCTTCGAAGAAAAGTGAGAGCTATGAATCGCTCCAGTAATCACAATTTCGGGGCGTTTTTCCAAGCATTACGAATGTGACAAGCAGTTGCCGTTATATAGAGTAATAAAGGTACCAAAGGCAGATCGGCTTTTGTGGGATCCAGCTGAGCTGGTATGATTGATAGGGAGTGGCGGAGGTGGGACCACCTTTGGAATCAAGCTTTCCATTCTTCCGGGTCTGTTCAATTGGCTGTTAGGATAACGCACAGACTTGTACATCGGCTGGCTACCGTAAGTCACTGTAAAGGCCACACACGCATTCTTTACGCCACAACGATTATGAATGGAAGTCGAGTGGGGGGACACATCCCTCAGAGAGAACGCCAAAAGACTTAGGACTACAATTCCAATAGGATTTGCAAGGGGTATCGGATGAATGCGTCCTTTTTTAGAATAGGTTTCCTAAACGGTTCCCAACTTCTTCACAGACTAAGCTAGTAGCTGAATTGTTGAGAGGGAATTTAATTTTTCCAAGGGTCTACCCTCGTCATTTAGTGGCCCTTGATGGTTTTCCATTGCTCATATTTGCAGTGTCCTCGATTTCGGCCAATACTAATCAGGTTCTCTCATTTCAGCATGTAAGCGTGGTGCAGTGGAATTCACTAAGTCATCTGCCGTGATATTTGAGGAGCAGCCGAAGTCAGGTTGCCTCTCGTCGGGTTTCAGATGCAGTCATGATCACGAGTGTGTGCTAATCGGATCTTCGCAAACCTGCTGCCCCTCTACTGGTAAGGAAATTTTCTGTTAGATTTAACCAAATTTAGCTGGATTCATCGATGATCCATTGCAACCAGTACTGGCCATACAATGAACAGCCTCTGCATGTGTGAATTCATTAAGTCGATTTTGAGTCGTCTTCTGAACTTTTCGATCAGAACGGGTTAGGTAAAGGCTTGAGACGAGTGAGAACCGAGTGAGATTCTTCGAGAAGGGCACGGCTGTTAGAATTATCCTGAAAAAACCCGAATCTGACAGACGGGTGGAAGTGAGCTGATTTGTGAAAAAACGAAAAGTTTTCAGACAGAGCCATAAATACGTTGCTCTTCTGCCTGGATTGCACTGAATCGTAACTGACCTATTACAAAAGCTCTGGAGGTTGGCTTTGTTGTACTTGTAGGATATGCAAAGAGCACACTTTTGCTCTCTGGAAAAAATCAATGCGATTTCTGCCCCTACGAAATTCATGGAGAGTCAAATAAACGTTACAGAACCCACCGCTTGAACCGTCATCCAAACTTAATTATAACTCTTTGCTCTGAAATGCAAACTGCATGCCAATTAAGAAAGCTCGTGCTACACTCTTGGATGTAAATGAAAGTTCCCAATGGAGACATCAATAATCATGTTTGTTTTGCAACTGTTTTCAGCTCATCTTTGTGGCCCTTACGGTGGACGACAATACATTTCCAAGCCGATATTGAACTACGATCGAGGTGTTGCGATTGCTGGCAGGTAATCTCATTTCCTTCCACTGAGCTTTCCAGTTCTATCTTCCACCTTGTATTAGTCGACTTTGAAAAGGTCTACGCAACAATTCCTAGCATTAGTAGAAGTAGTTATAAAACAGCAAGGTTTGGGAAGCGACGTACTTGAGAAGCCTTTCTAGAGGTCATATGGAAAAGCGTTTGAGCGCAATTCACGACAATCTTGAAGTTCCTAAATTATGTGAAAAGTGGGACTTATGATGCGGAATGGCGCGAAAATAGCGGAGAAAGTACGAAAATCGGTGGATTCCGATGAATATAAGGTTTTTAAAATGTGATAGGAAAGGGATTTGTACGAGGCTATGTGTCTGAAGACTTCTGGTCCCACACATAGTGTTCGTCGGTGTCGTATCGCGTCATTGTGAATTATACATTCTTACGAGCAAAGTTCACGTTGAAAGTATTAGGTTGTTCGGAAAGGAGTGCGCGTTGAATTTGTCCATTCATTGCTCCCCTACTATAGGAGATTTTTAAAAACAGTTTTGTCTATTAGGAAGAGATTTTCATTGCGCATCTATTGATATATTTTTGGCTATGCCCACTTTGTTTTTCCCAAGGAAAAAAATTTAAAAGGTGCTTGACCGAAAAAATTCCTTTCGCGGGCTTGCATGTGGTACAACTTCTAGCAAGGAAAATTGGCAGCTGAATCTCACCGTGCCACAACCGTGCCACATCTGAAGTATACGGCGAAGAAGCCTTGTCAGAAAGCTAGTGTCGACGATGGTATCAGCGTTTCAAAAACGGTAATGAAAGCTTGGAGGACAAAGAACATGGAAGTCGGCCTCAATTCGCCCTTTGCGTAAACGTAGGCAACAAGTCATTGGTAGTAATGGAGAATATCTTTTGATCTTGTTTAGTTTCGTTTATATAATAAGAAATTTTTTGAACTCAAACGCGCATTCCTTTCCGAACAACCTAATAGTTACTGAGATTTCTCCATAGGATGAACCTGTGACCCCGAGGATAGCCTGAAAGACGATGTGGGGTCGAGAAACTGCAGAAATAATGCGGAATAAGTTCCCAGAGTCGACGTGCACACCGAACACGGACCAGTTGTGAAGCGTTGTAAATGATGTAGTAAATGCATCATTCGCACCGGTACCCACAGCTTGCACGTAGGTTGCTTACTGCACCCATTTGTATGCGATAGCGCTTTGATAGCTCGTTCGAATTTCTATGCAACTTCTGTCAACACATTCTCGTCCAACCCCTAATATTACTTCTAATTTGAAGCCTCACATTTCTCTCAACACCGCTTTCCGCTCTCCTTGTCTTTTTTGCACTATTCAGGACTATCACTTCCATTATTCGTCGAAAACCAGATATCCCAAAATTATCGTGAACTGTGCCTTTGACAATGCCGTTATAACACAGCCACTTTTGAAATTGTATGTCCGCCAGGAAGGTTTTTGGAGGCCTTATTACGTGACGGAGTTATTTTTCTACACGACAATGTCCCACTTGGGAACCACAGATTCAAGCTAAGGAAAGATTTCAGTAACCATTTTCATCGTGAACTGCGCTTTCAAAGGCTCGGCAAAACCTCCGAGCACAGCGTACATGATGAAATGGGTTTTGCTGGGGAAAATGAGTGGTGATGTATTTTCGCTTCTGAATCAACCCTAAAGCAACGTAATTAGGAAAAGGCTGTTGTCTGTAAGCCCCAAATGCCAGAAGGATGAACCGGGTAAACATCTACGAAATAACATGGGGATGAAATAGGAGGTGGGGGAGGGGGGTTAAGGCTCCATTAGCAGTGATAGCAGGGCGGAGAGCAACGCCGGATGGGAGAGACAGGAGGGATCCTGAAGTGATGTTTAGAAGCATAATTCGCGGAAATTTTGTCTCTTTTGAACAGACCAAAGTGTTGATACCGATTACTGCAACGATTGCTTAGAAAGCAACGAACTCCGGATTATAGGGCTCCTTCTTCGGATTATTTCATATCTGACAGAAAAGCGAACTTCCTCCTTTTATTTCTACTGACGACTTCCAGCAAATCGACTACACGTTACTATTACGACGTGGAACGCAGCCAATGTGTAAGCTTCGTCTACCACGGTCTCGGCAACTTCAACAACTTCGTAACGAAACAAGAATGTGAGGTGTTCTGCTCCAGATGTAAGTCTCAACTTCATGAATAGTAAAAAGCAACCAAACAATGGTTACAGATCTACTTCCTGCTTTTTATCTTGAGTTAATACTGTAGCAAACTGCAGCTCCTTGATTGATTCCACTGACTTTCGCCTGGTGTTCCATTTCGAAGGTGTTTGAAAAAGAGTATCTAATGCAATAACAACAGTCACACAGAACTCCATGAAGTTTCTAGGTCACTCTCGTTGCAATTTTGAAGGAAGTTTTGGGAATAGAAAGTTGCCAATAAAAAATGGACTCAGCTTCCCATGGACTTCAAATGAGAACCTATTTATATATCAATACCGTTTAGAATGCTGTTCACGAAGATAGAATGTAGAACTGCTATTTCAATTCTCCAAACAAGTTATGAGCCCTCACAATTTGCTTAAAGATAGTTTTAGTTGAAAAGCGCAGCTATATGCACACCACAAGCGCCTCCGTAGTAAAGGGAGTGCTCTCTCTTGTTGGACAGTTTTTGGATTTGCTTCCAGCCATCATCGCTGTTTTTGCTCAGCGTTAGTTTTTAAAACCTTTTCTATCGCGGAAAGCGCTCACCTGATGCTTAGTTCATCGTTCGCACTTACCCAAGAAAGAACATTTTTACATGAAATTCATATGAGTCTTTCGATGATATATAATGGCGATATAAATGCTCTACTGTATATGGAGGCTAATAAGTAGGATTACTGTAAATGACTATTGATCTGCTGAGGAGTCGGGATTTTGGTCTACCCTCATGTACCGTGTTCAGTTTCAAGACAGTTGGCTTACGTACGGTAGGTCGCAGAGAGGCATCGGGCACAAAGTCCGGAACATGTGAACAATATGTTTCCTTGATCTGGTTGCTTCAATAAATCAACTTTGTTGTTGTTTACTCGTATCTATTCTAAGGCGATTTCTTCTGGGCGTTCCAGTGTTCAAAATGAAGAAAAGTCATATTAATGACTTGCGGAAACGTTCAGTATTGGGTGAAAGGATAGGCGTTAAGGTTGTAATAGCTTCCAAGTACGGCTTCCTATGAACTTCGGCATAACTGTGTTGTTGAGTTTATTGTTTTTCTGAACTCTTCACGAGGTTTGTAGACAAGCTTTATTAGTTTGACGTTTCGGTGGTATCGCTTTCTTCAGAGCCTCAAAGGATCATAACAATCTGTGACTACCCGACCAAGCGTCTCCTCTATCTCGCCCAAGTTCGAGACCCTCAGGGAGCGCAAGTGGTCGAAAGGAGAGGCACTCCCGTAGCTTCGTGGGTTCTTCGAAACCACCCAACGAGTGATGGTACCAACCGACCAGTGTCAGCTGGGTAAATTCCATTAAAAGTCACTGCGGGAAGGCCGATCTTATATAAGGCCGCCGCTCCCGCGTGATTGCGAGACATTCTTCCCTATGTTTCATTTTTGGATCAGTGACTTGTATCCAAAATGCCTTGAGCGTTAGCGCAGAATTCCGACTCCTGTGCTAGAACCTCCACGGTAACCTCAAAAACGCCTCCGTTATTCTTTCGAATTCGATGGCTCCCTAAAGCAGTAGACACTTTCAATCGGCTCATACCATATATGTGCTCCTTAACCCTCGCGTGAAGTGGTCTTGCCGTCTCGCCAATATACTCATCACCACAATCGGCACGTAAATTTGTAGACCACACCAGACATGTTACAATCACCCTCCCTTCCAGTTGGACAGTCCAGACAGTTTGAGGTTGTACAGAGGCGATCATATAGCCTGTTCCGAACTAGGCACTTATTTAGATTATGGGGTGGTACGTTTACAATTTCAGCAACTATTAAGTTGATGCATAATTATTGCGGATTTTTTCGCGGCTTTTTTTCTCTGGATAGAATTTGAGTATTGAGTTCGGGTTTTTTCTAGAAATGATCTAATTGATTTCCTCTACAAGAATATTTTCGAAAAACCATATCCGCGAAATTAGGCTTAACTACTTCGAGAAAGATTGGAAGGTGGCCTAGTCATTCCGCGATCTCAGTAACTTTTCAGCGATCGTTCATTAGGTGATCTAGTGAAAGTACACATGATTTCCTGTCGGTCAAACACGATTATTTTGATATAATATTTTCTTTTTCCCTGCATTTTACCTGCCCATATATATTAATTTGATGCATAATTATTGCGGGTTTTTTCCACCAAATTATACCTAAAGAAACTATAGAACTAAACAAAGGCATGTTCAAACAATTACTCCGGAACTTAGTCACCATCTACGTCAAGCACTGTTTCCCATT